>JAGTTL010001443.1:0-14006 GCA_036851935.1 Coregonus suidteri | reverse complement strand
TCGCACCACTTTGTCACCTTCTCACCAACTGTTTGGGCGATGGCTTGTACCCCTTTCCAGAGTGTGCTCCAAAACTCAGCCGTTACCTGTATAAAAGCCCCTGGACCAGAAATCTTTCTGATTGAGGGGGGGTCAAATATTTTTTCCCTCATTAAAATGCAAATCAATTTATAACATTTTTGACATGCGTTTTTTCGGGGGATTTTTTGTTGTTGTTATTCTGTCCTCCTGTTCAAAAACCTACGAACGTCAGCAGTAGTAATATTATTTGTATCTCAAAGCCTTTTTCCATCGCTATTGTTAGCTAGTTAACTCAAAACTCCACTAATGTTACACACTGATATCCAAAGGTCCGTTTAGAACATCTAGAGTCCGTTTAGAAGGTTTAGAGTCCATTTAGAATGTTTAGTCAGTTTAGAACATCTAGAGTCCGTTTAGAAGGTTTAGAGTCCATTTAGAATGTTTAGTCAGTTTAGAACATCTAGAGTCCGTTTAGAAGGTTTAGAGTCCATTTAGAATGTTTAGTCAGTTTAGAACATCTAGAGTCCGTTTAGAAGAAGGTTTTTAGAGTCCATTTAGAATGTTTAGTCAGTTTAGAACATCTAGAGTCCGTTTAGAAGGTTTAGAGTCCATTTAGAATGTTTAGTCAGTTTAGAACATCTAGAGTCCGTTTAGAAGGTTTAGAGTCCATTTAGAATGTTTAGTCAGTTTAGAACATCTAGAGTCCGTTTAGAAGGTTTAGAGTCCATTTAGAATGTTTAGTCAGTTTAGAACATCTAGAGTCCGTTTAGAAGGTTTAGAGTCCATTTAGAATGTTTAGTCAGTTTAGAACATCTAGAGTCCGTTTAGAAGGTTTAGAGTCCATTTAGAATGTTTAGTCAGTTTAGAACATCTAGAGTCCGTTTAGAAGGTTTAGAGTCCATTTAGAATGTTTAGTCAGTTTAGAACATCTAGAGTCCGTTTAGAAGGTTTAGAGTCCATTTAGAATGTTTAGTCAGTCTAGAAAGAAGGTTTTAGAGTCCATTTAGAATGTCATCTAGAGTCCGTTTAGAAGGTTTAGAGTCCAAGGTTTGAGAGTCCAGTTTTAGAGTCCATTTAGAAGAATGTGTTTGAGTCAGTGACAGGAGGAGGAGAGACATGTGTGAGTCCGTGTGTGTGTGTGGTTTAGAGTCCATGTGTGTGAATGTGTTGTGTTGTGTTGTGTGTCTGTGTGTGTGTGTGTGTTTAGTGTGTGTGTGTGTGTGTGTGTGTGTGTGAATGTTTGTGTCTGTGTGTGTGTGTGTGTGTGTGTGTGTTAGTGTCTGTTGTGTGATGTGTGTGTGTGTGAATGTGTGTGTGTGTGTGTGTGTGTGTGTGTCCTGTGTGTGTGTGTGTGTGTGTGTGTGTGTGTTGTCTGTGCTGTGTGTCTGTGTGTGTGTCTGTGTGTGTGTGTGTGTCTGTGTGTGTGTGTGTGTGTGGTGTGTGTGTGTGTGTGTGTGTGTGTCTGTGTGTGTGTGTGTCCTGTGTGTGTGTGTCTGTGTGTGTGTGTGTGTGTGTGTGTGTCTGTGTGTGTGTGTGTGTGTGTGTGTGTGTGTGTCTGTGTGTGTGTGTGTCTGTGTGTGTGTGTGTGTGTGTGTGTGTGTGTGTGTGTGTGTGTGTGTCTGTGTGTGTGTGTGTGTGTGTGTGTGTGTGTGTGTGTGTGTGTGTGTGTGTGTGTGTGTGTGTGTGTGTGTGTACCGGTGCTGTGTAGCTCCACTGCTACTCCTCTGAGGAAGGACTCCAGGGTTCCAGGAGACGAAGACAGAAAGCCAACAAGCCACCGAAACGCCCACACATTACCCTGCACACACACACATTTTTTACATTTACATTTTTAGTCATTTAGCAGACGCTCTTATCCAGAGCGACTTATATAAAAAAGAAAAAAGTAAAAAAAATTATAATACTGGCCCCCCGTGGGAATCGAACCCACAACCCTGGCGTTGCAAACACCATGCTCTACCAACTGAGCTACATCCCTGCCGGCCATTCCCTCCCCTACCCTGGACGACGCTGGGCCAATTGTGCGCCGCCCCATGAGTCTCCCGGTCGCGGCCGGCTACGACAGAGCCTGGATTCGAACCAGGATCTCTAGTGGCACAGCTAGCACTGCGATCCTATTCTCCCTAACCCCTTACCCTAAATCCTATTCTCCCTAACCCCTTACCCCTTACCCTAAATCCTATTCTCCCTAACCCCTTACCCTAAATCCTATTCTCCCTAACCCCTTACCCTAAATCCTATTCTCCCTAACCCCTTACCCTAAATCCTATTCTCCCTAACCCCTTACCCTAAATCCTATTCTCCCTAACCCCTTACCCTAAATCCTATTCTCCCTAACCCCTTACCCTAAATCCTATTCTCCCTAACCCCTATTCTCCCTAACCCCTTACCCTAAATCCTATTCTCCCTAACCCCTTACCCTAAATCCTATTCTCCCTAACCCCTTACCCTAAATCCTATTCTCCCTAACCCCTTACCCTAAATCCTATTCTCCCTAACCCCTTACCCTAAATCCTATTCTCCCTAACCCCTAACCCTAAATCCTATTCTCCCTAACCCCTTACCCTAAATCCTATTCTCCCTAACCCCTTACCCTAAATCCTATTCTCCCTAACCCCTTACCCTAAATCCTATTCTCCCTAACCCCTAACCCTAAATCCTATTCTCCCTAACCCCTAACCCCTTACCCTAAATCCTATTCTCCCTAACCCCTTACCCTAAATCCTATTCTCCCTAACCCCTTACCCTAAATCCTATTCTCCCTAACCCCTAACCCCTTACCCTAAATCCTATTCTCCCTAACCCCTTACCCTAAATCCTATTCTCCCTAACCCCTTACCCTAAATCCTATTCTCCCTAACCCCTTACCCTAAATCCTATTCTCCCTAACCCCTTACCCTAAATCCTATTCTCCCTAACCCCTTAACCCTAACCCTAACTCCTATTCTCCCTAACCCCTTACCCTAACCCCTATTCTCCCTAACCCTTAAAAATCCTATTCTCCCTAACCCCTAACCCTACCCTAAATCCTATTCTCCCTAACCCCTTACCCTAAATCCTATTCTCCCTAACCCCTTACCCCTACCCCTAAATCCTATTCTCCCTAACCCCTAACCCCTTACCCTAAATCCTATTCTCCCTAACCCCTTACCCTAAATCCTATTCTCCCTAACCCCTAACCCCTTACCCTAAATCCTATTCTCCCTAACCCCTTACCCTAAATCCTATTCTCCCTAACCCCTTACCCTAAATCCTATTCTCCCTAACCCCTTACCCTAAATCCTATTCTCCCTAACCCCTTACCCTAAATCCTATTCTCCCTAACCCCCTTACCCTAAATCCTATTCTCCCTAACCCCTTACCCTAAATCCTATTCTCCCTAACCCCTAAATCCTATTCTCCCTAACCCCTTACCCTAAATCCTATTCTCCCTAACCCTAACCCCTTACCCTAAATCCTATTCTCCCTAACCCCTACCCTAAATCCTATTCTCCCTAACCCCTTACCCTAAATCCTATTCTAACCCCTTACCCCCTTACCCTAAATCCTAAATATTCTCCCTAACCCCTTACCCTAAATCCTATTCTCCCTAACCCCTTACCCTAAATCCTATTCTCCCTAACCCCTTACCTAAATCCTATTCCCTCCCTAACCCCTTACCCTAAATCCTATTCTCCCTAACCCCTTACCCTAAATCCTATTCTCCCTACCCCTTACCCTAAATCCTATTCTCCCTAACCCCTTACCCTAAATCCTATTCTCCCTAACCCCTTACCCTAAATCCTATTCTCCCTAACCCCTTACCCTAAATCCTATTCTCCCTAACCCCTTACCCTAAATCCTATTCTCCCTAACCCCTTACCCTAAATCCTATTCTCCCTAACCCCTTACCCTAAATCCTATTCTCCCTAACCCCTTACCCTAAATCCTATTCTCCCTAACCCCAAATCCTATTCTCCTAACCCCTACCCTCTAAACTCCCTAACCCCTTACCCTAAATCCTCCCTAACCCCTTACCCTAAATCCTATTCTCCCTAACCCCTAACCCCTTACCCTCCTATTCTCCCTAACCCCTTACCCTAAATCCTATTCTCCTCCCTAACCCCTTACCCTAAATCCTATTCTCCCTAACCCCTAACCCTAAATCCTATTCTCCCTAACCCCTTACCCTAAATCCTATTCTCCCTAACCCCTTACCCCTTACCCTAAATCCTATTCTCCCTAACCCCTTTACCCTAAATCCTATTCTCCCTAACCCCTTACCCTAAATCCTATTCTCCCTAACCCCTTACCCTAAATCCTATTCTCCCTAACCCCTTACCCTAAATCCTATTCTCCCTAACCCCTTACCCTAAATCCTATTCTCCCTAACCCCTTACCCTAATCCTATTCTCCTATTCTCCCTCCTATTCCCCCTAACCCCTTACCCTAAATCCTATTCTCCCTAACCCCTTACCCTAAATCCTATTCTCCCTAACCCCTTACCCTAAATCCTATTCTCCCTAACCCCTAACCCTAAACCCTAACTCCTATTCTCTCTAACCCCTTACCCCTTACCCTAAATCCTATTCTCCCTAACCCCTTTACCCTAAATCCTATTCTCCCTAACCCCTTACCCTAATCCTATTCTCCCTAACCCTAAAACCCTGCATAGCTGGAGCCCTGAGATGGATTCTGGATCCCTGGACATCTAAATCCTCTTAGCTGGAGCCCTGAGATGGGCATGGATCTGGACATCTAGCCTCTTAGCTGGAGCCCTGAGATGGGCATGGATCTGGACATCTAGCCTCTAAATCCTATTCTGGAGCCCTGAGATGGGCATGGATCTGGACTCCTAGCCTCTTAGCTGGATCCTATTGAGATGGGCATGGATCTGGACATCTAGCCTCTTAGCTGGAGCCCTGAGATGGGCATGGATCTGGACATCTAGCCTCTTAGCTGGAGCCCTGAGATGGATATGGATCTGGACATCTAGCCTCTTAGCTGGAGCCCTGAGATGGATATGGATCTGGACATCTAGCCTCATAGCTGGAGCCCTGAGATGGGCATGGATCTGGACATCTAGCCTCTTAGCTGGAGCCCTGAGATGGGCATGGATCTGGACATCTAGCCTCTTAGCTGGAGCCCTGAGATGGGCATGGATCTGGACATCTAGCCTCTTAGCTGGGAGCCCTGAGATGGGCATGGATCTGGACATCTAGCCTCTTAGCTGGAGCCCTGAGATGGATATGGATCTGGACATCTAGCCTCTTAGCTGGAGCCCTGAGATGGATCTGGACATCTAGCCTCTTAGCTGGAGCCCTGAGATGGATCTGGACATCTAGCCTCTTAGCTGGAGCCCTGAGATGGGCATGGATCTGGACATCTAGCCTCTTAGCTGGAGCCCTGAGATGGATATGGATCTGGACATCTAGCCTCTTAGCTGGAGCCCTGAGATGGATATGGATCTGGACATCTAGCCTCATAGCTGGAGCCCTGAGATGGATATGGATCTGGACATCTAGCCTCTCTTAGCTGGAGCCCTGAGATGGGCATGGATCTGGACATCTAGCCTCTTAGCTGGAGCCCTGAGATGGATATGGATCTGGACATCTAGCCTCATAGCTGGAGCCCTGAGATGGATATGGATCTGGACATCTAGCCTCTTAGCTGGAGCCCTGAGATGGATATGGATCTGGACATCTAGCCTCTTAGCTGGAGCCCTGAGATGGATATGGATCTGGACATCTAGCCTCTTAGCTGGAGCCCTGAGATGGATATGGATCTGGACATCTAGCCTCTTAGCTGGAGCCCTGAGATGGGCATGGATCTGGACATCTAGCCTCTTAGCTGGAGCCCTGAGATGGATCTGGATCTGGACATCTAGCCTCTAGCTGGAGCCCTGAGATGGATATGGATCTGGACATCTAGCCTCTTAGCTGGAGCCCTGAGATGGATATGGATCTGGACATCTAGCCTCTTAGCTGGAGCCCTGAGATGGATATGGATCTGGACATCTAGCCTCTTAGCTGGAGCCCTGAGATGGGCATGGATCTGGACATCTAGCCTCTTAGCTGGAGCCCTGAGATGGATATGGATCTGGACATCTAGCCTCTTAGCTGGAGCCCTGAGAGGGATCTGGACATCTAGCCTCTTAGCTGGAGCCCTGAGATGGATATGGATCTGGACATCTAGCCTCTTAGCTGGAGCCCTGAGATGGGCATGGATCTGGACATCTAGCCTCTTAGCTGGAGCCCTGAGATGGATATGGATCTGGACATCTAGCCTCTTAGCTGGAGCCCTGAGATGGATATGGATCTGGACATCTAGCCTCTTAGCTGGAGCCCTGAGATGGATATGGATCTGGACATCTAGCCTCTTAGCTGGAGCCCTGAGATGGATCTGGATCTGGACATCTAGCCTCTAGCTGGAGCCCTGAGATGGATATGGATCTGGACATCTAGCCTCTTAGCTGGAGCCCTGAGATGGATATGGATCTGGACATCTAGCCTCTTAGCTGGAGCCCTGAGATGGATCTGGACATCTAGCCTCTTAGCTGGAGCCCTGAGATGGATATGGATCTGGACATCTAGCCTCATAGCTGGAGCCCTGAGATGGATATGGATCTGGACATCTAGCCTCTTAGCTGGGAGCCCTGAGATGGATATGGATCTGGACACCTCTAGCCTCTTAGCTGGAGCCCTGAGATGTCAGAGGATCTGGACATCTAGCCTCTTAGCTGGAGCCCTGAGTGGAGGTCAGAGGGACATCTAGCCTGTAATAGCTGGAGCCCTGAGAGAGTGGGATCTGGACATCTAGCCTCTTAGCTGGAGCCCTGAGATGGATCTGGACATCATCTAGCCTCTTAGCTAGTAGAGGACATGAGATAGAGGTCAGAGCCTGGACATATGTAATAGTAGAGGATGGTAACCCCTCTTCATAGGTCATACTTTATTTATGTATAGTAGATATCACCTAGAGTGGAGGTCAGAGGTCAGGTGTACCTTGTAATAGTAGAGGATGGTAGAGTGGAGGTCAGAGGTCAGTGTGTACCTTGTAATAGTAGAGGATGGTGGTAGAGTGGAGGTCAGAGGTCAGGTGTACCTTGTAATAGTAGAGGATGGGTAGAGTGGAGGTCAGAGGTCAGGTGTACCTTTGTAATAGTAGAGGATGGTAGAGTGGAGGTCAGAGGTCAGGTGTACCTTGTAATAGTAGAGGATGGTAGAGTGGAGGTCAGAGGTCAGGTGTACCTTGTAATAGTAGAGGATGGTAGAGTGGAGGTCAGAGGTCAGGTGTACCTTGTAATAGTAGAGGATGGTAGAGCGGGGGTCAGAGGTCAGGTGTACCTTGTAATAGTAGAGGATGGTAGGTAGAGTGGAGGTCAGAGGTCAGGTGTACCTTGTAATAGTAGAGGATGTAGGTAGAGTGGAGGTCAGAGGTCAGGTGTACCTTGTAATAGTAGAGGATGGGTAGAGTGGAGGTCAGAGGTCAGGTGTACCTTGTAATAGTAGAGGATGGTAGAGTGGAGGTCAGAGGGAGGTCAGGTGTACCTTGTAATAGTAGAGGATGGGTAGAGTGGAGGTCAGAGGTCAGGTGTACCTTGTAATAGTAGAGGATGGTAGAGTGGAGGTCAGAGGTCAGGTGTACCTTGTAATAGTAGAGGATGGGTAGAGTGGAGGTCAGAGGTCAGGTGTACCTTGTAATAGTAGAGGATGGGTAGAGTGGAGGTCAGAGGTCAGGTGTACCTTGTAATAGTAGAGGATGGGTAGAGTGGAGGTCAGAGGTCAGGTGTACCTTGTAATAGTAGAGGATGGGTAGAGTGGAGGTCAGAGGTCAGGTGTACCTTGTAATAGTAGAGGATGGGTAGAGTGGAGGTCAGAGGTCAGGTGTACCTTGTAATAGTAGAGGATGGTAGAGTGGAGGTCAGAGGTCAGGTGTACCTTGTAATAGTAGAGGATGGGTAGAGTGGAGGTCAGAGGTCAGGTGTACCTTGTAATAGTAGAGGATGGGTAGAGTGGAGGTCAGAGGTCAGGTGTACCTTGTAATAGTAGAGGATGGGTAGAGCGGGAGGTCAGAGGTCAGGTGTACCTTGTAATAGTAGAGGATGGTAGAGTGGAGGTCAGAGGTCAGGTGTACCTTGTAATAGTAGAGGATGGTAGAGTGGAGGTCAGAGGTCAGGTGTACCTTGTAATAGTAGAGGATGGTAGAGTGGAGGTCAGAGGTCAGGTGTACCTTGTAATAGTAGAGGATGGTAGAGTGGAGGTCAGAGGTCAGGTGTACCTTGTAATAGTAGAGGATGGGTAGAGTGGAGGTCAGAGGTCAGGTGTACCTTGTAATAGTAGAGGATGGTAGAGTGGAGGTCAGAGGTCAGGTGTACCTTGTAATAGTAGAGGATGGTAGAGTGGAGGTCAGAGGTCAGGTGTACCTTGTAATAGTAGAGGATGGGTAGAGTGGAGGTCAGAGGTCAGGTGTACCTTGTAATAGTAGAGGATGGGTAGAGTGGAGGTCAGAGGTCAGGTGTACCTTGTAATAGTAGAGGATGGTAGAGTGGAGGTCAGAGGTCAGGTGTACCTTGTAATAGTAGAGGATGGTAGAGTGGAGGTCAGAGGTCAGGTGTACCTTGTAATGTAGAGGATGGGTAGAGTGGAGGTCAGAGGTCAGGTGTACCTTGTAATAGTAGAGGATGGGTAGAGTGGAGGTCAGAGGTCAGGTGTACCTTGTAATAGTAGAGGATGGGTAGAGCGGAGGTCAGAGGTCAGGTGTACCTTGTAATAGTAGAGGATGGTAGAGTGGAGGTCAGAGGTCAGGTGTACCTTGTAATAGTAGAGGATGGGTAGAGTGGAGGTCAGAGGTCAGGTGTACCTTGTAATAGTAGAGATGGTAGAGTGGAGGTCAGAGGTCAGGTGTACCTTGTAATAGTAGAGGATGGGTAGAGCGGGGGTCAGAGGTCAGGTGTACCTTGTAATAGTAGAGGATGGTAGAGTGGAGGTCAGAGGTCAGGTGTACCTTGTAATAGTAGAGGATGGTAGAGTGGAGGTCAGAGGTCAGGTGTACCTTGTAATAGTAGAGGATGGTAGAGTGGAGGTCAGAGGTCAGGTGTACCTTGTAATAGTAGAGGATGGTAGAGTGGAGGTCAGAGGTCAGGTGTACCTTGTAATAGTAGAGGATGGGTAGAGTGGAGGTCAGAGGTCAGGTGTACCTTGTAATAGTAGAGGATGGTAGAGTGGAGGTCAGAGGTCAGGTGTACCTTGTAATAGTAGAGGATGGTAGAGCGGGGGTCAGAGGTCAGGTGTACCTTGTAATAGTAGAGGATGGTAGAGTGGAGGTCAGAGGTCAGGTGTACCTTGTAATAGTAGAGGATGGTAGAGTGGAGGTCAGAGGTCAGGTGTACCTTGTAATAGTAGAGGATTGGTAGAGCGGAGGTCAGAGGTCAGGTGTACCTTGTAATAGTAGAGGATGGTAGAGTGGAGGTCAGAGGTCAGGTGTACCTTGTAATAGTAGAGATGATGGTAGAGTGGAGGTCAGAGGTCAGGTGTACCTTGTAATAGTAGAGGATTGGTAGAGCGGGAGGTCAGAGGTCAGGTGTACCTTGTAATAGTAGAGGATGGTAGAGTGGAGGTCATGAGGTCAGGTGTACCTTGTAATAGTAGAGGATAGGTAGAGTGGAGGTCAGAGGTCAGGTGTACCTTGTAATAGTAGAGGATGGTAGAGCGGAGGTCAGAGGTCAGGTGTACCTTGTAATAGTAGAGGATGGTAGAGTGGAGGTCAGAGGTCAGGTGTACCTTGTAATAGTAGAGGATTGGTAGAGCGGGGGTCAGAGGTCTGTGGAGGATGCGTAGAGCCAGAGCCTGGGTTACCAACAGCAACAGGGCCTGGTCTGGATACACCTAGACACAAACACACACGTTACCAACAGCAATCCATTAAAGAAATGCACATGAATTATATTATATACTCCGAGTCGCTTTCACATCATGAAGAAGAATCTGGGACCTCCCTAAGTCTAGGCCCCAGGTGGAGGACTAATAAACTGCTGTCCACCGTCTGGGACCATTCAACAGTCTATATTTACCAGGTTATTACTAATAAACTGCTGTCCACCATCTGGGACCATTCAACAGTCTATATTTACCAGGTTATTATTAAATAAACTGCTGTCCACCATCTGGGACCATTCAACAGTCTATATTTACCAGGTTATTACTAATAAACTGCTGTCCACCATCTGGGACCATTCAACAGTCTATATTTACCAGGTTATTACTAATAAACTGCTGTCCACCATCTGGGACCATTCAACAGTCTATATTTACCAGTTATTACTAAATAAACTGCTGTCCACCATCTGGGACCATTCAACAGTCTATATTTACCAGGTTATTACTAATAAACTGCTGTCCACCATCTGGGACCATTCAACAGTCTATATTTACCAGGTTATTACTAATAAACTGCTGTCCACCATCTGGGACCATTCAACAGTCTATATTTACCAGGTTATTACTAATAAACTGCTGTCCACCATCTGGGACCATTCAACAGTCTATATTTACCAGGTTATTACTAATAAACTGCTGTCCACCATCTGGGACCATTCAACAGTCTATATTTACCAGGTTATTACTAATAAACTGCTGTCCACCATCTGGGACCATTCAACAGTCTATATTTACCAGGTTATTACTAATAAACTGCTGTTCACCATCTGGGACCATTCAACAGTCTATATTTACCAGGTTATTACTAATAAACTGCTGTTCACCATCTGGGACCATTCAACAGTCTATATTTACCAGGTTATTACTAATAAACTGCTGTTCACCATCTGGGACCATTCAACAGTCTATATTTACCAGGTTATTACTAATAAACTGCTGTTCACCATCTGGGACCATTCAACAGTCTATATTTACCAGGTTATTACTAATAAACTGCTGTTCACCATCTGGGACCATTCAACAGTCTATATTTACCAGGTTATTACTAATAAACTGCTGTTCACCATCTGGGACCATTCAACAGTCTATATTTACCAGGTTATTACTAATAAACTGCTGTTCACCATCTGGGACCATTCAACAGTCTATATTTACCAGGTTATTACTAATAAACTGCTGTTCACCATCTGGGACCATTCAACAGTCTATATTTACCAGGTTATTACTAATAAACTGCTGTTCACCATCTGGGACCATTCAACAGTCTATATTTACCAGGTTATTACTAATAAACTGCTGTTCACCATCTGGGACCATTCAACAGTCTATATTTACCAGGTTATTACTAATAAACTGCTGTTCACCATCTGGGACCATTCAACAGTCTATATTTACCAGGTTATTACTAATAAACTGCTGTTCACCATCTGGGACCATTCAACAGTCTATATTTACCAGGTTATTACTAATAAACTGCTGTTCACCATCTGGGACCATTTCAACAGTCTATATTTACCAGGTTATTACTAATAAACTGCTGTTCACCATCTGGGACCATTCAACAGTCTATATTTACCAGGTTATTACTAATAAACTGCTGTTCACCATCTGGGACCATTCAACAGTCTATATTTACCAGGTTATTACTAATAAACTGCTGTTCACCATCTGGGACCATTCAACAGTCTATATTTACCAGGTTATTACTAATAAACTGCTGTTCACCATCTGGGACCATTCAACAGTCTATATTTACCAGGTTATTACTAATAAACTGCTGTTCACCATCTGGGACCATTCAACAGTCTATATTTACCAGGTTATTACTAATAAACTGCTGTTCACCATCTGGGACCATTCAACAGTCTATATTTACCAGGTTATTACTAATAAACTGCTGTTCACCATCTGGGACCATTCAACAGTCTATATTTACCAGGTTATTACTAATAAACTGCTGTCCACCATCTGGGACCATTCAACAGGTTATTACTAATAAACTGCTGTTCACCATCTGGGACCATTCAACAGTCTATATTTACCAGGTTATTACTAATAAACTGCTGTTCACCATCTGGGACCATTCAACAGTCTATATTTACCAGGTTATTACTAATAAACTGCTGTTCACCATCTGGGACCATTCAACAGTCTATATTTACCAGGTTATTACTAATAAACTGCTGTTTAACATCAGTGTGGTGTGTGTATAATGTGAGTGTGTGTGTGTATAGTGAGTGTGGTGTGTGTATAATGTGAGTGTGTGTGTGTATAGTGAGTGTGGTGTGTGTATAATGTGAGTGTGTGTGTGTATAGTGAGTGTGGTGTGTGTATAATGTGAGTGTGTGTGTGTATAGTGAGTGTGTGTGTACCATCAGGAAGCTCCGTGGTATCTGGATGAGGTGTCCCAGAGATCCCTGGTTCAGCAGGATCTATAGTGTGTGTGTATAGTGTGAGTGTGTGTGTACCATCAGGGAAGCTCCGTGGTATCTGGATGAGGTGTCCCAGAGATCCCTGTGGTTCAGCAGGATCTATAGTGTGTGTGTATAGTGTGAGTGTGTGTGTACCATCAGGAAGCTCCGTGGTATCTGGATGAGGTGTCCCAGAGATCCCTGGTTCAGCAGGATCTCCATGGTAACTCTCCTCGCCTCCTACACATACACAACACACAACGCTGCAACAACAACCCATGAAAAGACGGTGTGTATGTGTGTGTGTGTGTGTGTGTGGTGTGTGGTGTGTGTGGTGTGTGTGTGTGTGTGTGTGGTGGGTACCGTCAGAAAGGCAGTGTCAGGAGGAGGACCAGCAGGAGAATTGAGGATATGGAGAAAGTGGGTCCAACTCTGGGTCTGAAACAGAGAGACACACATTATGTCCACACCGAGGGAGGATATGGAGAAAGTGGGTCCAACTCTGGGTCTGAAACAGAGAGACACACATTATGTCCACACCGAGGGAGGATATGGAGAAAGTGGGTCCAACTCTGGGTCTGAAACAGAGAGACACACATTATGTCCACACCGAGGGAGGATATGGAGAAAGTGGGTCCAACTCTGGGTCTGAACAGAGAGAGACACACATTATGTCCACACTGAGGGAGGATATGGAGAAAGTGGGTCCAACTCTGGTCTGAAACAGAGATACACACATTATGTCCACACTGAGGGAGGATATGGAGAAAGTGGGTCCAACTCTGGGTCTGAAACAGAGAGACACACATTATGTCCACACCGAGGGAGGATATGGAGAAAGTGGGTCCAACTCTGGGTCTGAAACAGAGAGACACACATTATGTCCACACTGAGGGAGGTTGAATGACTGCCCATTTCTAACTTCAGTGCCCTAAGTTCAGTGCCTCTAAGTTCAGTGCCTCTAAGTTCATCGCTCTAAGTTCAGCCCCAAAGTTCAGCAAACAGTTCCTAAGTTCAGCTCCTCTAAGTTCCCAGTGCGCTCTAGTTCGCCACCCCGGGCCTCCCGCCTAAGTTCAGCGCCTCTAAGTTCAGCGCCTCTAAGTTCAGCGCCCCTCTAAGTTTCAGCGCTCTAAGTTCCAGCGCTCTAAAGTTCAGCGCTCTAAGTTCAGTGCCCTTAGTTCAGTGCCTCTAAGTTTCAGTGCTCTAAGTTCTCAGCGCTCTAAGTTCATGCGCTCTAAGTTCAGTGCCTCTAAGTTCAGTGCCTCTAAAGTTCAGCGCCTCTAAGTTCAGCGCTCTAGTTTCAGCGCCCTAAGGTTCCAGCGCCTCTAAGTTCAGCGCTCTAAGTTCAGCCCTAAGTTCAGCGCCTCTAAGTTCAGTGGCTCTAAGTTCAGCGCTCTAAGTTCAGTGCCCTAAGTTCGCAGTGCTCTAAGTTCAGCGCTCTAAGTTCAGCGCTCTAGTGCTCTAAGTTCAGCGCTCCTTAAGTTCAGTGCTAAGTTCAGTCTCTAAGTTTCAGTGCTCTAAGTTCAGCGCTCTAAGTTCAGTGCTCTAAGTTCAGCACTCTAAGTTCAGTGCTCTAAAGTTCAGCGCTCTAAGTTCAGCGCTCTCAGGCTCTAAGTTCAGCGCTCTAAGTTCAGCGCTCTAAGTTTCAGCGCTCTAA
>JAGTTL010001442.1:0-14007 GCA_036851935.1 Coregonus suidteri | reverse complement strand
TTTCACTCTTGTAGTCATGCTTGTTGTGAAAGAGTTACAGCTGAAAAGTCATGAAATAATCACGGCCGGGCACAGTGCAGGTGTTTCCTTTTTGAAGGTTTTAAATCGCTTTCTCTGGAAAATGTTTTACCGCAAAAACCACGTAATGACTTCCTTGTGTATGACTTCCCCGCTCCCGTTGGTCACTTAAGGCAATGTGACAGGAAGTTATTACTCACCTCAGCAACGCTTGACACATTCTATTACATGTACATGGTCAAACAAATTACAAATCGCTAGCTCATATATGTACTGTAATCGTTTATGCTTCAGAGAACCAGCACTACCACATGTGCATATAATGATTCAGGACGTGGTGTCGCTACACTTTTCTTTGTAATTTATTTTTAGAATTTACATTGCAGCGATTAGTTAGGGAAAGCATCCTCTTCATGCCCTTTACCAAGAAGTATCTTTGTTCTCTTGCAAGGGGATTGCTAGGAATCCTGGGTAGGCTTATGATCCCTTTCGAGAAATAATGCACAAATTGCTAAATTCATTAATTAAAGATAGATTTGAATAGCTCCAGTCAATACATATGGCACCATTAGATGGCGCAGGGTATTAAGATGTTTTTTTATTAGCTGACTGTTTACCCAGCACTTTGACGTATCGTACAAGCGACTTTAGAAAAAGAACCATAATGCACTGCTGTTTGCTCTTTTTAATGAGGGAGAGCAGACTCTGAAACAGACAATAAAACAGACATGTATTCATGGAAGGGTGTTAATTCTCTCTTCCCAGAGCTCTTGCAGCACTTTGATACGTCTTAGCTCTAGCTACTGGGGTACCTAGATATGTCTCAGCTCTAGCTACTGGGGTACCTAGATATGTCTCAGCTGTAGATACTGGGGTACCTAGATACGTCTCAGCTGTAGATACTGGGGTACCTAGATACGTCTCAGCTGTAGATACCGGGGTACCTAGATACGTCTCATCTGTAGATACTGGGGTACCTAGATATGTCTCAGCTCTAGCTACTGGGGTACCTAGATACGTCCATATTATTATTATATTATTATATGTCTCAACTGTAGCTACTGGGGTACCTAGATACGTCTCAGCTCTAATTACTGGGGTACCTAGATACGTCTCATCTGTAGATACTGGGGTACCTAGATACATCTCAGCTGTAGATACTGGGGTACCTAGATATGTCTCAGCTGTAGATACTGGGTTACCTAGATACGTCTCATCTGTAGATACTGGGGTACCTAGATACATCTCAGCTGTAGATACTGGGTTACCTAGATACGTCTCAACTGTAGATACTGGGGTACCTAGATACATCTCAGCTGTAGATACTGGGTTACCTAGATACGTCTCAGCTGTAGCTACTGGGGTACCTAGATACGACTCAGCTCTAATTACTGGGGTACCTAGATACGTCTCAGCTGTAGATACTGGGTTACCTAGATACGTCTCAACTGTAGATACTGGGGTACCTAGATACATCTCAGCTGTAGATACTGGGTTACCTAGATACGTCTCAGCTGTAGCTACTGGGGTACCTAGATACATCTCAGCTGTAGATACTGGGTTACCTAGATACGTCTCAGCTCTAGTTCCTCCGTTCTGGCTCAACATGTTTCAAATGTTTTCAATCACTTCCGTCACTTCTCTGTTTACCAGCTAATTCCGAGAGAGAAATAGGATGATCAGCCTGTGTGCGTTTTCATCTCGTAATATCCTTTTCCTCCTTTCTTTCTCCTGAAGAGGCATGAGCGTACATTATCACGGCTGCAATAAAAAGGCTGTTGGAAGTGTAACAAATTGCTTTTTTAATAGGATTATTTTGAAACGTTGCACACACTGTTCTCCTGTTTTCCTACGGGTTCATTTTACTCAGTGATTGGATTGTAATTTGAATATATTTTAAACCAAAACATTTGCTTTGGATATCTAATTTTTCTTTTGTTTAGTGTGCTGATAAGGTACATAAGGATATTGATTTATATTTTATATTGTGCTAGTAAAGACATTTCACCACACTTTACATTGCAAAACATAGAACTCATACCAGACAAACTATTCCAGTATAATATAACTTTTGTCAACAATTGTTTTTATTGAGTCACGTTATCAGTACAATGGGAAACAATACAATTTTTAACAGTCCACCCTCCCACCCCCCTATCATCTATGTAATTACTGAGTAACAACCATGTGCCTTGTACTTACAGTTCATGTTTTAGTATTGTCGTGTGAAAACAAGATTCACAATCATAAACATTATCTTTGTAAATCCTTGTAGTTACAAGTGTTGCCAGTGTGGGTGTGTATGTGTGTTGGTGTGTGTGTGAGTTCATGTGTACTGTAAGTATGTGTGTGCATTAGGCCACACATGCCACAGAGGTCATGTCAACTGAAATTCTATAGCTCTAATGTCACAAAGCTTTTAATTTCTATGCTAAATGAGATAGAAAAACCCCATTAATAAGGAAATATGAGTTACTTTACTGACAAGAGCCCAAGCCCATCGCCCCAAAACAGACAACCATGCCTAAACCATTTTACACTCCTAATCTCCTAATAAGATTTTAAAAAGTGTACATTTGTTTATATATTACCACAGATAATTACGTCTTGTCACATTACAGACGATATGCCCTATATCTCTAAAAATAAGTAGAATTTGCGCAAAACATGAATAATGGATTTCAAAGTGTGTTCAATTAAAAGGCATACAAAATGCTATTTCAACCTCCAAGCCCTGTAAATAACATTTCAGTAGGAGTGTATACGGAAATATAATGCACATTGATACACGTTTTCATGTTTTGAAAAGCTACCATTAGATGTTAAATTGATATGAATAAATGGATGGTCAAAGGATAACTGTGGGTTAACAGGGTTGTTAAACTATTTTATAGTGCAAAAGGTTACTTTCTGGCCACTTCTACCATGGGCAAATATGTATGGAAAGTTTTGTTCAAATCAAAAGGGGTGCAGTCAAAAAGTGATTGAAATCAAATGGAACAACCCTTTAATTATTTAGCTACAGTGGGGGGAAAAAGTATTTGATCCCCTGCTGATTTTGTACGTTTGCCCACTGACAAAGAAATGATCAGTCTATAATTTTAATGGTAGGTTTATATGAACAGTGAGAGACAGAATAACAACAAAACAATCCAGAAAAACGTTGATTTGCATTTTAATGAGGGAAATAAGTATTTGACCCCTCTGCAAAACATGACTTAGTACTTGGTGGCTCCCAGGTGTCTTTTATACGGGTAATGAGCTGAGATTAGGAGCACACTCTTAAAGGGAGTGCTCCTAATCTCAGCTTGTTACCTTGTATAAAAGACTCCTGTCCACAGAAGCAACAATCAATCAGATTCCAAACTCTCCACCATGGCCAAGACCACAGAGCTCTCCAAGGATGTTAGGGACAATATTGTAGACCTACACAAGGCTGGAATGGGCTACAAGACCATTGCCAAGCAGTTTGGTGAGAAGGTGACAATAGTTGGTGCGATTATTTGCAAATGGAAGAAACACAGAATAACTGTAAATCTCCATCGGCCTGGGGCTCCATGCAAGATCTCACCTCGTGGAGATGCAATGTTCATGAGAACGGTGAGGAATCAGCCCAGAACTACACGGGAGGATCTTGTCAATGATCTCAAGGCAGCTGGGACCATAGTCACCAAGAAAACAATTTGTAACACACTACGCCGTGAAGGACTGAAATCCTGCAGGGCCCGCAAGGTCCCCCTGCTCAAGAAAGCACATATAGAGGGCCGTCTGAAGTTTGCCAATGAACATCTGAATGATTCAGAGGAGAACTGGGTGAAAGTGTTGTGGTCAGATGAGACCAAAATCAAGCTCTTTGGCATCAACTCAACTCGCCGTGTTTGGAGGAGGAGGAATGCTGCCTATGACCCCAAGAACACCATCCCCACGTCAAACATGGAGGTGGAAACATTATGCTTTGGGGGTGTTTTTCTGCTAAGGGGACAGGACAACTTCACCGCATCAAAGGGACGATGGACGGGGCCATGTACCATCAAATCTTGGGTGAGAACCTCCTTCCCTCAGCCAGGGCATTGAAAATGGGTTGTGGATGGGTATTCCAGCATGACAA
The DNA here is from genome assembly GCA_036851935.1 of Coregonus suidteri. NCBI lineage: Eukaryota > Metazoa > Chordata > Actinopteri > Salmoniformes > Salmonidae > Coregonus > Coregonus suidteri. The sequence goes on along the minus strand of JAGTTL010001442.1, from coordinate 9,881 downwards.
TGACCCAAAACACACGGCCAAGGCAACAAAGGAGTGGCTCAAGAGGAAGCATATTAAGGTCCTAGAGTGGCCTAGCCAGTCTCCAGACCTTAATCCCATAGAAAATCTGTGGAGGGAGCTGAAGGTTCGAGTTGCCAAACGTCAGCCTCGAAACCTTAATGACTTGGAGAAGATCTGCAAAGAGGAGTGGAACAAAATCCCTCCTGAGATGTGTGCAAACCTGGTGGCCAACTACAAGAAACGTCTGACCTCTGTGATTGCCAACAAGGGTTTTGCCACCAAGTACTAAGTCATGTTTTGCAGAGGGGTCAAATACTTATTTCCCTCATTAAAATGCAAATAAATTTATAACGTTTTTGACATGCGTTTTTCTGGATGTTTTTGTTGTTATTCTGTCTCTCACTGTTCAAATAAACCTACCATTAAAATTTATAGACTGATCATGTCTTTGTCAGTGGGCAAACGTACAAAATCAGCAGGGGATCAAATACTTTTTTTCCCTCACTGTATATAGCCCTAGACTATATAGTGGCTAAGATGGTGATCCTGAAAAACACTACAGGTGATAACTTCAGGCCAGAGTGGCATGACAGAGAGATGCTTCTCAGTGGGTGTTGGTAATAGGCTCTTGGCTTTATAACTGCTCGGAGAGTGGCTCATCTTCTTTAATCCCCTGTGTTTTCTCATCTAAGAGAGAGAGAGAAGGCCAGGCAACTTTCCTTTAACTAACTCCCTGACAACCAAGAAGCACACTCCATAAAGTCTGCTCACAAACACATTGAGACAGGCAGTGAGGGTTTAAAATGGCTTCCTATAAAATATAGAATGACCTTGCACACCAATAAGCCATATTGCTTATACTAACCATACAGCTAGTAAATAGGATGAGACCGAATACTGACCATACAGGCAGTAAATAGGATGAGACCCAAATTATAGGCCGTAAAATGAAAGCAATTTCCTAAGGATCAAGTGGCACGAAAGTGAGATGCAATTCTCTCACAGCAAATTGCCAACATGAGAGTCCAAGGAAATGTTCCCAAAGAGCAAGGCATATGGCCTGGTACATCCACCAGGAATGTCACAGTGGAGTAGCACACTGTGAAATGTGTAACCATGAAGGCATGTGAAAATGAAATGAAACGTTGCGCCTAAAATAAATGAAATTAAAATAATGTATCAATGTAGAGTATGTACAGAACCAGACCAAGACTATGTTACACACTGTATTGTGCTGATAGCTGCTTACTAAGCAGGAGGCCGTTAAGATTGTCGGAATGGGTGTTGTTGGAGGCTTGGATCTTTTCAACTAGTTCAGTGAAAATAACAAATCAACTCATTTCGTTCATTTGATTCAGTAATGCTCAGAGCACGCAGCACCCCCTACCAGCAAAGGATTAACTAAAAACTAGAAAGAATCATGATTCTACAAGCTTCTCGTTCACCATAGGGGGCTTATTGGAGCTGCCATTGGTGACTGAGACGTATAAAAGTGTGCTTCAAAGTGTGATTGTTATGCATACAAATAAGATTATTTCTTGAAACGATATCTAGTTGTGGCCACAACCGGACTAGATTGTGAACGACTCTTGGAGGAATACGTTTGCTTGACTGTCGCGAGGGAGTAGCACAATATCGCTCACTAACTGCAGCCCCCCAAAACATTCATTCTCCAGTTTGAGATTGTTGAGCAGAGGCTGTGTGTATTTTGGTTCTACAAAGCTGTGTCCATCGATAACATTCAATAATCAATTAATTGCATTCATTCTTGCAACATGCAATCAATGATCATTTCTAAACATGTATTTTCCTTCTCTATGCTGTCTGCAGCATGACCTATTTTCCTGAGTGCACATACGATAGACGGTTGGTGGTGGTGGTTGGAGCACGTCTCCGGAGCCGCCAGCATGTCAAACGAACGACCAAACTGAACGAGTCACTCACAAAAACGAATCAAGGCTCTTGAGTCAGCAAAAGTAGTTATTTAAAAAGAACACATTTTTTGCAAACTGCACATCACTAGTGCCATCTTGAATTAGGCCTATTGTTTGAGAAGAGCATTGTTTGCCAAAAACTTTCTGGCCTTTTTTCTTCACATTTCCACACTGCTTTGATGGAAAATAGACATTGAATAGTTCAGAGACATCAATTTCCATTGGACCTTTCGGATTTCTGTTGGATTATTGACTTTCTGATCTACGTTGGGATTATCTTTTTTTTATTTTTTTATTTTGAGTTTTTGTATATTTCCTTTGTTTGGGATTTTCAGTTATTTGGGATTTGCACATTGGACTGTTGGCTCTGAGAGGACTATATAATAAAAATGAAAATGTTGCATTGCATGTGGAAAAACTAGCCTTAGTGTCTTGAGTTGATCTCAATTTTATGTCGATTGGCAGTCGCTGAACATGGGTGGTGGAGCAGCATGGATAGGTAATGTATATTTGTTACGGATACAGGTATCCTGTGTCTTTTTGTGTTTTTCCTCTCCTTCTGCCCTAATCACAGGTGTCCTGTATGTTCCTGATTGGTGGTCGTTGGGGTGTCTGCTGATTGCTAAGGTGGACCAATCAGTGAACATTCCTCTGCATTGCACCACCTGTTTCTCGTTTTTCAATCACACATCCCATTGTTTAAAAGCCGGTCAGTTGTGTTTGTTGTTAGAGACTATTTCCGTATGTGAGTATGGATACTGTGGTGTCCTGTGTTTTGTTTACTCACTAAGTTGCTGGTTCCTCTGTTTGGTAACATTGTTAGACTACTTTTCGTATGTGAGTATGGATAATGTGGTGTTTTGTGTACTCACTCATTTGCTGGTTACTCTGTTTGGTAACTTTGTGTGTTTCTGGGAAAAGGGGAATTTAAGCAAGTTGCCCTTGGGCGTACATTACCCGTAGGAAGAAAACTGTCTAGAAACACTAGTAAGACCTGAGCGGACCACCCACTGTACTTTTGTATGATTAGCAGTAGCTTAGCGGTTCTTGAGGCAGGCAAGATCAGTTTAGGTTTTTTTTACACTATTGTTTCATTTCTTGGGTCCTGCTCAGCCCTTTTTCCCAAACCTTTACCGTGTGTTCAGCAATAAACCTTTTATGTTTGACGGTAGATTATGGTTGTCGTGTAGTTTTTCTTCTCACTGTTCCATGTCATCATTCTAATTTGCATGAATTATGTTACGGGTCTCTTCTCCATCCACCCTAGACGTTTAAAGCCACGGGGTTCGTAACATAATGTGGGGGTTCGTCCGGGATATATCTCATTGATACTCATGCAAATTAGTTAGTGTCTGGTTCAGTGTTAAGCTTGGCAGCTGTAACTACCTGTTTTTTTTGTGTTCAGTATTCGACGGCTCGTGTTGCTAGTTTAGGATGGCTACTTTTGAGTTGGATGCATTTTTGGAAAACCCTACGTGGGAGGTTTTTGAGAATTGCTGTAGAGTGGATCTACAGGCTTTGGCTGACCACTTTTCTGTACCCATATCAAGGGGTTTAGTGAAAGCAGAAGTTAGGAAAGCAGTGTTAGAGATATTATTGAACGAGCGAGTGCTTGAATTACCGCAGCCTGACCCTGCTGCTCCTGTAGGGGATGTGGTTGCTGCTCCTGTAAGCCCATCAGTGTCTGAGGACGAGGCTAAGGCTCCAGCCACATTGCCCCGTTTTGACCCACTCTCCCCACTGACTGACAGTGATGCCAGGATTGATGTCCGCTCGACACGGCTCCAAATGGAGGCGGAAGAGCGAGCACAGATCAGGCAAGACAAGCTGGAGACGCGTAAGATGGAACTGGAAACGCGTAGGCTTGATCAGGAACTGGAAACGCGTAGGCTTGATCAGGAACTGGAGACGCGTAGGCTTGATCAAGAACTGGAGATGCGTAAAATGGAACTAGAGGCAGAAACAGCGAGGTTAGTCTCTGCTCATACTATGTCTTCTAGTGAGCCGTCCTCACCAGCTGTGTCGTCTGCTACTTTTGATATTAGTAGACAGATCACCTTGGTACCTGTGTTTAGGGAGTCAGAGGTTGATTCCTATTTCAGTGTTTTTGAACGTATAGCGGTAGCATTGAAATGGCCCGAAGCGGTATGGTGCCTATTACTTCAGTGTAAATTAACAGGTAAAGCCCAAGAGGTTCTGGCAGCGCTACCTCTTGAAGACAGCTTGAATTATGACGTGGTCAAAGCTACTGTTCTTCGTGCCTATGAGCTTGTTCCTGAGGCATATCTACAGAGATTTAGGTCTCATAAAAAGGCTTCTACTCAGACTTAGTTTGCTAGAGACAAAGGAAATCTGTTTGACAAATGGCACAGTGCTAGTAAGGTAACTGATTTTAACTCTCTACGGGAGTTAATCTTGTTAGAAGAGTTTAAAAATTGCTTACCCGAACGCATTGTAGTTTATCTGAACGAACAGAAAGTATCCTCACTGTCGGAAGCGTCTGTATTGGCAGTCGAGTTTGTGTTGACGCATAAGAGTGTGTTTTCGGCTCGTACGGAGAGCAGGGCCGCAGAGTTGTTAACTTTTAGTCCTAGTCGACCAGCAGTACATCCAGCACGCCCAAAAGATGTGCGTCACTGTTTCTATTGTCATAAGGTGGGACATATGGTTAATGATTGCTTTCTGCTTAAACGCAAACAGGGGATGCCTCAGCACGCCAGGCCGCCAACGGGTGTTGGGCTGATTCGTACGGTTGTAAGGCCGGAATCAAGACGGAGGCCTCATAGTGAATGTGGTTTGAAAGTCCCAGATCACAGTTATGAACCGTTCATTTTTGAGGGGTTTGTTTCCATATCAGATGACGAAGCGTCTCAGCGTCCAGTTAGAATCCTCAGAGATACTGGTGCGGCACAGTCGTTCATACTATCTGATGTGTTGCCCTTTTCCAATAATACATATTGTGGTTGGTGTGTTAGTACAAGGAATTGAAATGGGATTCGTCCCAGTGCCATTGCACTTTGTGAACGTACACTCTGAGTTAGTCAGTGGAGTGTTCAGAGTTGGCGTACGTCCTATGTTGCCAGTAAAAGGTGTGACATTTATAATGGGCAACGATATTGCCGGAGGAAAGGTGATACCCGTATTGGAGGTATTGGATAAAGGTGACCAGTCTCTCTCCGAGGAGCTGGCACAGGGTTATCCAGATGTGTTCCCCGCTTGTGCTGTCACACGTGCTCAAGCACAACAAGTGGGTGAATTGATAGATTTGTCGGACACGATTCTATTCAGAGGGTGTGACCCAGAGGATAGTTCGGGGGCTACCTCTGGTAAGCTGGTGCAGTCTGACCAACAGTCCAGAGACAGGAAGAAGGATGTGGAACTTGTTGCTGAGGCAATACAGTTACCAGTCACTCGTGAGCAGCTGATCGCTAACCAAAAGGTTGACATTAGCCTGGCTAAATGTTTTTCTAGTGTTGTCTCAGAGGAGGAGCTAAAGAAGAAAAACATGGCATACTTCATTGATGGTAATCTCCTCATGCGTAAATGGACATCCCATGTTGACGCTGGCGGAGATTGGAATGCTGTTTACCAAATAGTGATTCCTACAGCCTTTCGACAAAATGTTTTATCCCTCGCTCATGATCACCAGTGGTCCGGACATCTGGGAGTCACCAAGACCTATGATCGAGTTTTGCGACATTTCTTTTGGCCTGGTTTAAAACATGATGTGGCTCAGTTCTGTCGGACTTGCCACACCTGTCAAGTAACTGGGAAACCGAACCAGGTTATTTTTCCCACACCTACCACCAGAAGAGAGCTACGCCGCTTTTTAGGGATGGTTGGCTACTACTGTAGTTTCTGTAAAAATTTCTCTGCGGTAGTTGCTCCATTAACGGATTTGCTCAGTCCGGCGAGAAAATTTGTATGGTCTGAAGATTGTCGTACTGCTTTCAACACTGCTAAAGCACTCTTATGTAGTACTCCTGTTCTTGCTGCGCCAGATTTTGAACGACCGTTTAAACTGGAGGTAGATGCAAGTGCCAGAGGTGCTGGTGCTGTTCTACTACAGCAGGACCAGAGTGGAGTGGACCATCCTGTCTGTTATTTTTCACGGAAATTTAACAAATGTCAGAAACTATTCCACCATTGAACAAGAAACTCTAGCTTTGTTGTTAGCTCTGCAGTACTTTGAAGTTTATGTTGGTTCCAGTGCATTACCAGTGATAGTGTATACTGACCATAACCCCTTAGTTTTTCTCCACTGGATGTTCAACCAAAACCAACGCCTTATGCGTTGGGCACTTGTAGTGCAAAATTATAATTTGGAGATCCGCCACAAAAAGGGGTCGGATAATGTGTTGGCAGATGCTTTGTCTCGTGTTTAAAGATCTAGGTTTTTTTTGTTATCCCGTCAGGATGATTTTTGAATTTTGGGTGTTGTGATGGTACGTGTGTCGCAAACCATTGTGGTTTGCTCTTTTAAGGGTGGGAGTGTTACGGATACAGGTATCCTGTGTCTTTTTGTGTTTTTTTCTCCTTCTGCCCTAATCACAGGTGTCCTGTATGTTCCTGATTGGTGGTCGTTGGGGTGTCTGCTGATTGCTGAGGTGGACCAATCAGTGGACATTCCTCTGCATTGCACCACCTGTTTCTGGTTTTTCTGCCACGGGATTCGTAACAATATTGAATCAGGCATATAGCATTTCAAATGACAGTCATTTATTTTCAGGGTCAGTTCCCTCATGTTAAAACCAGTGTATTGCACAGATTAGTTCGGAACAAGTTATTCCCTTCTGTTTCCCCAAGTGTATATACTGTATGTGTACTATACTTCCATTTTGTATTTTCCCCCCATTGTCTTCCCTCTGCATGATAGTCATTGTAAGCAAATCAGCAGAGCGATGAACGCCTGTTCATCTTAAAAGCAGATAGACATTCGGTTCCAAGTAAATTCCCCACTGTAAATCCCCCACTGTACTGTAAATACCCCACTGTAAATCCCCCACTGTACTGTAAATCCCCCACTGTATTGTAAATTCCCCACTGTAAATCCCCACTGTACTGTAAATTCCCCACTGTAAATTCCCCACTGTAAATCCCCCACTGTACTGTAAATCCCCCACTGTACTGTAAACCCCCCACTGTAAACCCCCCACTGTAAACCCCCCACTGTAAATTCCCCACTGTAAATGTACCATTGTAAATTCACCACTGTAAATGCACCACTGTACTGTAAGTTCACCACTGTATCAAGAAATAAATACTATTCCATAACTCAGTCAAATTCCCAACTGTTTCACGTAGTCCCGTGTAGCTCAGTTGGTAGAGCATGGCGTTTGCAATGCCAGGGTTGTGGGTTCGTTTCCCATGTGGGGCCAGTATGAAAGAAATATATATATATATATATATATGTATGCACTCACTAACTGTAAGTGGCTCTGGATAAGTGTCTGCTAAATGACTAAAATGTAAATGTTTCTAATATATTCCATAAATTGGCCGTGAAACAAACTGCTCCATTCACTTCTACATTTCGATCCTCTTGCTTCTGCTTGGAGATATCCATTCCCTGTATGGTAACTAGCAACAGTAGTGCACAACACATCGTTGTAAAAAAAACAACAACATTTGGTATATAAACTCCATATTTACCATAAGGCAGATGGTGTTGGCATCCATGACCATTGTCTTCTCCACATGAGCTAGGCGCTAAAAACAGATGAATGACAATGAAAGTGAAAAACACTCTCCATTAGTTGAAAAGACAAACTCACCTTTTGACCAAAGGGAACTTTCTCTCCCATCCTAATGATCTCCAAACTAGACGATCTACAAAATGACTTGCCTCTTTCTCTTTTTTAGTTTTCTAATATGCCGTCTCTTGTGTTTCATTATTCATCAGCCTTCAGGGTGGACGGCGATGAAATCATAAAGCATGTCAGGATAAATACATGAATACATTCACATTGCAAATGAGGGCCCTCTGCTAATGTTTACTCTGCCACTGTGATTCATGACAAAGAAATTCAAAGCCTATCATTAGTTTAATATGAGTAAAAAGGCCTGCCTACTGCGCTTAATATTTTGACCACAGCAACCTTCTTGTAAATAAAGCAAAGTGTAGCTGTCACTTCTCTGCAGATAACATCTTTCAATATGCTTGGGGGAGAGCTTAATTTCAGCTCATTTTATTGAAAGCTGTGCGTCTCCTCGGAAAGATGGTGAGATACGGAAACAGTCGAGTGCGAGCAAAGAGATGAATGTCGGCCGGGGGAGTTTTTGTTGTTCGGTTTTTCTGTAGGTTATTTTATTGTTTCGTCAACTGCTGAGTTCAAATATGGGCATTTTGGCACTGAGCGAGTCTCTTTCAGTATCCGCCGCTTTTTTCACCCTCCTTTCATGCACAACTGAAATAGTTTTTTGTGTCTGGCTGCAGATAGTTGAATGAGCATTTACCATATGATCAGAATTACCTGAGGTCTGGTAGGGATTCTTGATATGGAATATTTCAGCCATAACCTGCTGTTTCCCCTTCTCTTCCATCCAAGGACCAGAATGCTAATTATTCATAGGGCTGTCACGTCAAGTAGGTGCAGCAGTCCTCCCTGAGGGTTTCACCAGTGGGCACATTCTATGACAGCTACCTTGATGCCTCCAGCCTCTCACGTGATTGAGGGCCTGGTACCCTCTTGCCGTGGTACATTTTATTTTCCCACAGTATGTTGATGCTGAATCAATCACTACAGACACTTGCACCCCCATATCTCTGACAGTGGCATGTATATTTAAAGGTACACCCCCCAGACCTCCCAACTCACTGGTCCACTAGACCTCATAATTCACTAGCAAAAAAATATATAAAAAGAGGAACAATGAGTGGAATAGTCATTCATATTTCAAAAAACAAGCCAGACAAATCAATCGCCTCACTCTTCAATTGTAGAAACTGGTATCGGAGGAGTTACAAATGGAAGTGAATTGATCCCATTGGTAGAGACTGGGAGGAATAACAGGGAGAGAGCAATAGGCATGGAGGCAATGAATCTCAAAGAAGGATTGGATTTTTCACAGTCAATGTTCCTGTTGGTCACATGCTGAGTGATACGGTATGTTCCTACTGGTGACATGCTGAGTGATACAGTGTGCTCCTACTGGTTACATGGTGAGTGATACGGTGTGTTACTACTGGTTTCATGCTGAGTGATACAGTATGTTCCTACTGGTTACATGCAGAGCGTTACGGTATGTTGCTACTGGTTACATGCTAAGTGATATGGTGTATTCCAACTGAATACATGCTGAGTGATACAGTATGTTCCTACTGGTCACATGCTGAGTGATACAGTGTGTTCCTACTGGTTACATGCTGAATGATACGGTATGTTCCTACGGGCTAAATGCTGAGTGATACGGAATGTTCCTGCTGGTCATATGCTGAGTGATACGGTATGTTACTACTGGTTACATGCTGAGTGATACGGTATGTTCCTACTGGTCACATGGTGAGTGATACATTGTGTTCCTACTGGATACATGATGAGTGATACAGTGTGTTCCTACTGGTCACATGCTAAGTGATATGGTATGTTCCTACTGAAAACATGCTGACTGATACGGTGTGTTCCTACTGGTCACATACTGAGTGATACGGTATGTTCCTACTGGCTAAATGCTGAGTGATACGGAATGTTTCTGGTGGTCATATTCTGAGTGATACGGTATGTTCCTACTGGTCACATGCTGAGTGATACCGTGTGTTTCTACTGGTTACATGCTGAGTGAGACGGTATGTTCCTAATGGTCACATGCTTAGTGATACGGTAATATCCTACTGGTTACATGCTGATTGATACGGTATGTTCCTACTGGTCGCATGCTGAGTGATACGGTATGATCCTGATGGTTACATGCTGAGTTATACGGTATGTTCCTACTGATTTCATGCTC
>JAGTTL010001441.1:0-14008 GCA_036851935.1 Coregonus suidteri | reverse complement strand
TTCCGACAGTGAGGATACTTTCTGTTCGTTCATATAAACTACAATGCGTTCGGGTAAGCAATTTTTAAACTCTTCTAACAAGATTAACTCCCGTAGAGAGTTAAAATCAGTTACCTTACTAGCACTGTGCCATTTGTCAAACAGATTTCCTTTGTCCCTCTAGCAAACTCCACATAAGTCTGAGTAGAAGCCTTTTTATGAGACCTAAATCTCTGCCGATATGCCTCAGGAACAAGCTCATAGGCACGAAGAACAGTAGCTTTGACCACGTCATAATTTAAGCTGTCTTCAAGAGGTAGCGCTGACAGAACCTCTTGGGCTTTACCTGTTAATTTACACTGTAGTAATAGGCACCACATACCTCTTCGGGCCATTTCAATGCTACTGCTATACGTTCAAACACACTGAAATAGGAATCAACCTCTGACTCCCTAAACACAGGTACCAAGGTGATCTGTCTACTAATATCAAAAGTAGTAGACGACACAGCTGGTGAGGATGGCTCACTAGCAGGCATAGTATGAGCAGAGACTAACCTCGCTGTTTCTGCCTCTAGTTCCATTTTACGCATCTCCAGTTCTTGATCAAGCCTACGCGTTTCCAGCTTGTCTAGCCTGATTTGTGCCCGCTCTTGCCGCTCCCGCTTCCATTTGGAGGCCGTGTCGAGCGGACATCCATCCTGGCATCACTGTCAGTCAGTGGGGAGAGTGGGTCAAAACGGGGCAATGTGGCTGGAGCCTTAGCCTCGTCCTCAGACACTGATGGGCTTACAGGAACAGCAACCACATCCCCTACAGGAGCAGCAGACTCAGGTGGCGGTACCTACATTTTACATTTACATTTTAGTCATTTAGCAGACGCTCTTATCCAGAGCGACTTACAGGAGCAATTAGGGTTAGGTGCCTTGCTCAAGGGCACATTTACGTCATTTAGCAGACGCTCTTATCCAGAGCGACTCACCAATTGGTGCGTTCACCCTATAGCCAGTGGGATAACCACTTTACAATTTGGGGGGGGGGGGGGGGTAGAAGGATTACTTTATCCTATCCCAGGTATTCCTTAAAGAGGTGGGGTTTCAAATGCCTCCGGAAGGTGATGAGTGACTCCGCTGTCCTGGCGTCGTGAGGGAGCTTGTTCCACCATTGGGGTGCCAGAGCAGTGAACAGTTTTGACTGGGCTGAGCGGGAACTATGCTTCCGCAGAGGAAGGGGAGCCAGCAGGCCAGAGGTGGATGAACGCAATGCCCTCGTTTGGGTGTAGGGACTGATCAGAGCCCGAAGGTACAGAGGTGCCGTTCCCCTCACTGCTCCATAGGCAAGCACCATGGTATTGTAGCGGATGCGAGCTTCAACTGGAAGCCAGTGGAGTGTGCGGAGGAGGGGGGTGACGTGAGAGAACTTGGGAAGGTTGAACACCAGACGGGCTGCGGCATTCTGGATGAGTTGTAGGGGTTTAATGGCACAGGCAGGGAGGCCAGCCAACAGCGAGTTGCAGTAGTCCAGACGGGAGATGACAAGTGCCTGGATTAGGACCTGTGCCGCTTCCTGTGTAAGGCAGGGTCGTACTCTCCGAATGTTGTAGAGCATGAACCTGCAGGAGCGGGTCACCGCCTTGATGTTGGCGGAGAACGACAGGGTGTTGTCCAGGGTCACGCCTAGGCTCTTCGCACTCTGGGAGGAGGACACAGCGGAGTTGTCAACCGTGATGGCGAGATCATGGAACGGGGCAGTCCTTCCCCGGGAGGAAGAGCAGCTCCGTCTTGCCAGGGTTCAGCTTGAGGTGGTGATCCGTCATCCATACTGATATGTCTGCCAGACATGCAGAGATGCGATTCGCCACCTGGTTATCAGAAGGGGGAAAGGAGAAGATTAGTTGTGTATCGTCAGCGTAGCAATGATAGGAGAGGCCATGTGAGGATATGACAGAGCCAAGTGACTTGGTGTATAGGGAGAAAAGGAGAGGGCCGAGAACTGAGCCCTGGGGGACACCAGTGGTGAGAGCACGTGGTGCGGAGACAGCTTCTCGCCACGCCACTTGGTAGGAGCGACCCGTCAGGTAGGACGCAATCCAGGAGTGAGCCGCGCCGGAGATGCCCAGCTCGGAGAGGGTGGAGAGGAGGATCTGATGGTTCACAGTATCAAAGGCAGCAGACAGGTCTAGAAGGACAAGAGCAGAGGAGAGAGAGTTAGCTTTAGCAGTGCGGAGAGCCTCTGTGACACATAGAAGAGCAGTCTCAGTTGAATGACCAGTCCTGAAACCTGACTGGTTTGGATCAAGAAGGTCATTCTGAGAGAGATAGCAAGAGAGTTGGCTAAAGACGGCACGCTCAATAGTTTTGGAAAGAAAAGAAAGAAGGGATACTGGTCTGTAGTTTGTTGACATCAGTGGGATCGAGTGTTGGTTTTCTTGAGAAGGGGAGCAACTCTCGCTCTCTTGAAGACGGAAGGGACATGGCCAGCGGTCAAGGATGAGTTGATCAGCGAGGTGAGGTAGGGGAGAAGGTCACCGGAGATGGTCTGGAGAAGAGAGGAGGGGATGGGGTCAAGCGGGCAGGTTGTTTGGGCGGCCTGCAGTCACAAGTCGCAGGATTTTATCTGGAGAGAGAGGGGAGAAAGAAGTCAAAGCATAGGGTAGGGCAGTGTGAGTAGGACCAGCAGTGTCATTAGACTTAACAAACGAGGATCGGAAATGTCGTCAACCTTCTTTTCAAAGTGGTTGACGAAGTCATCCACAGAGAGAGAGGAGGGGGGGGGGGGGGGGGGGGGGGATTCAGGAGGGAGGAAAATGTGGCAAAGAGCTTCCTAGGGTTAGAGGCAGATGCTTGGAATTTAGAGTGGTAGAAAGTGGCCTTAGCAGCGGAAACAGATGAAGAAAATGTAGAGAGGAGGGAGTGAAAAGATGCCAGGTCGGCAGGGAGTTTAGTTTTCTTCCATTTCCGCTCCGCTGCCCGGAGCTCTGTTCTGTGAGCTCGCAATGAGTCATCAAGCCACGGAGCTGGAGGGGAGGACCGAGCCGGCCGGGAGGATAGGGGACACAGAGAGTCAAAGGATGCAGAAAGGGAGGAGAGGAGGGTTGAGGAGGCAGAATCAGGAGATTGGAGGGAGAAGGATTGAGCAGAGGGAAGAGATGATAGGATGGAAGAGGAGAGAGTAGTGGGAGAGAGAGAGCGAAGGTTGCGGCGGCGCATTACCATCTGTGTAGGGGCAGAGTGAGTAGTGTGGGAGGAGAGCGAGAGAGAAAAGGAAACAAAGTAGTGGTCGGAGACATGGAGGGGAGTTGCAGTGAGATTAGTAGAGGAGCAGCATCTAGTAAAGATGAGGTCAAGCGTATTGCCTGCCTTGTGAGAGTAGGGGGGACGGTGAGAGGGTGAGGTCAAAAGAGGAGAGAAGTGGAAAGAAGGAGGCAGAGAGAAATGAGTCAAATGTGGACATAGGGAGGTTGAAATCCCCCAAAACTGTGAGGGGTGAGCCATCCTCAGGAAAGGAACTTATCAAGGCGTCAAGCTCATTGATGAACTCTCCAAGGGAACCTGGAGGGCGATAGATGACAAGGATATTAAGCTTAAATGGGCTAGTGACTGTGACAGCATGGAATTCAAATGAGGAGATAGACAGATGGGTTAGGGGAAAAATTGAGAATGTCCACTTGGGAGAGATGAGGATTCCTGTGCCACCACCCCCCCTCTGACCAGATGCCTCTCGGGGTATGCGAGAACACATGGTCAGATGAGGAGAGAGCAGTAGGAGTAGCAGTGTTTTCAGTGGTAATCCATGTTTCCGTCAGCGCCAGGAAGTCGAGGGACTGGAGATTAGCATAGGCTGGGATGAAGTCAGCTTTGTTGGCAGCAGAACGGCAGTTCCCAGAGGCTGCCTGAGACCTGGAACTCCAGGTGTGTGGGTGCGTGGTAGGGACCACCAGGTTAGAGAGGCAGCAGCCACGCGGTGTGGGGCGTTTGTGTAGCCTGTGCGGAGAGGAGAGAACAGGGATAGGCAGAGGCATAGTTGACAGGCTGCAACAGATGGCTACAATAATGCAGAGGAGATCGGGATGAAATGCACTGAACATCAGGGAAAGGAGAGTGCAGGCCTCCCTCACCAAAAAAATAAAATAAATATATAACTCTCCCAACTTCCACCTCAGAAACTATGATTGTTTCACTGAACCACCCGAATAAAACTCTCCAAACTTCCACTCTAGAAATTAGAATTGTTGTAAGCTACAGCAGACTGTTATCAGTAGCTGTAATTAAGTACAGCAGCTACCAACCACCTAACGTTAATGCCTCGGATGAGGTTAGAAAAACAGCTGAATGGTAGCAGCTAGCTGGCTCAATCACAGGTACTCTCAAGCATGAAATAACATTGGAAACAGCTAACCACAGTTGCTAAAAGTTACCGATAGCTACCCTCTAGCTAGCTAGGTTTGTTGGTCCAGGTAGTGGGTAAGCTAGCCTCGTGCTTCGCCTGGGCTCCGCCGAATAAAATCCTTACCTACAATAATAACCTACAATAATAACCTACAATAACTACCGGAGTAAGCTGCCTATAATACCAGACTACAATACCTACCTACAATCTAAATACATGGTTTAAGCTTAACTCAACACCATATAAGAAGCCAAGCTTACCTTTCATAACGCAGCAATGATTAAACGTTGGGTAGCTAGCACAAAGATATTGTATTTAGCTACCACAGCCTGCTGGTAGTGTTGGCTAGCTAGCAATGGCTACTGTGTTGACTTTGTTTGAAAAAAACGGCGTCGCTGTGAGCGAATGTAGCTGGCTAAAAGGATATTGTTTTTAGTTGCAAACCGTTGCTAATAGCAACTCGCCAGCTAATCCAGGAGGTGAGTTAGCTAGCTAGCTTCGTGCTACATCCGGCACCGCCGAATACAAAAGTAACCTACAATAACTACACACAACAGCTACCCGCAACAGCCCACGATGCCTACCTATACTACTTAATAATATACAGCCCACGATGCCTACCTATAGTACTTAACAACAATCTAAATACATAGTTTAAGCCTTACTCGACAAAGCCCAAGCTATGTATAAAGCCAAACTGGCAGACTGCAATCAGTAGCCGAAATTAGGTACAGCAGCTACCGACCACCTAACGTTAATGATAATGAGGTTAGAAAAACAGCTGAAGGTGGCAGCTAGCTGGCTCAATTACAGGTACTCTTAAGCATGAAATAACATTGGAAACAGCTAACCACAGTTGCTAAGAGTTACCGATAGCTACCCTCTAGCTAGCTAGGTTTGTTGGTCCAGGTAGTGGGTAAGCTAGCCTCGTGCTTCGCCTGGGCTCTCCGCCGAATAAAATCCTTACCTACAATAATAACCTACAATAATAACCTACAATAACTACCGGCAGTAAGCTGCCTATAATACCAGACTACAATACCTACCTACAAACTAAGTACATGGTATAAGCTTAACTCAACACCATAAACGAAGCCAAGCTTACCTCTCCTGCTAGAGAAAAACACAACCTCTCCCGTCTCCTCTCCCGTCAAGCACTCGCTCGCTCAACAATATTTCTAACACTGCTTTCCTCACTTCGGCTTACACTAAAACCCTTGATATCGGTACAGAAAAGTGGTCAGCCAAAGCCTGTAGATCCACTCTACGGCAATTCTCAAAAACCTCCCACGTAGGGTTTTCCAAAAATGCATCCAACTCAAAAGTAGCCATCCTAAACTAGCAACACGAGCCGTCGAATACTGAACACACACAAAAAAAACTCGTAGTTACAGCTGCCAAGCTCAACACTGAACCAGACACTAACTAATTTGCATGAGTATCAATGAGATAGATCCCGGACGAGCCCCCACATTATGTTACGAACCCCGTGGCTCTAAACGTCTAGGGTGGGATGGACATGAGACCCGTAACATAATTCATGCAAATTAGGAGTGTGACATGGAACAGTGAGAACAAAACTACACGACAACCATAAAACTACCGTCAAACATAAATGGTTTATTGCTGAACACACGGTAAAGGTTTGGGAAAAAGGGGCTGAGTCAGGACCCAAGAAATGAAACAATAGTGTAAAAACACCCCTAAACTGATCTTGCCTGCCTCAAAGAAAACCGCTAAGCTACTGCTAATCATACAAAAGTACAGGGGTGGTCCGCTCAGGTCTAACTAGTGTTTTTAGACAGATTTTCTTCCTACGGGTAATGTACGCCCAAGGGCAACCTGCTTCAACTCCAGAAAAACCTTTTCCCAGAAAAACACACAAAGTACCAAACAAAGTAATTAGCAAATTAGTGAGTACACAATACACAGGACACCACCGTAATCCATACTCACATACAAAAAGTAGTCTAACAAAGTTACTAAACAGCGGAACCAGCAACTTAGTGAGTAAACAATACACAGGACAACACAGTATCCATACTCACATACAAAAAGTCTCTCTCTCAACAAACATAACTGACTGGTTTTTATATAATGGGATGTGTGATTGAAAAACCAGCAACAGGTGGTGCAATGCAGAGGAATGTTCACTGATTGGTCCACCTTAGTAATCAGCAGACATCTCAACGACCACCAATCAGGAACATACAGGACACCTGTGATTAGGGCAGAAGGAGAGGAAAACACAGGACACAGGATACCTGTATCCGTAACAGGGTACATAAAGCATTAAGGGTACATAAAACACTAAGTGTACATAAAGCACTAAGGGAACATAAAGCACTAAGGGAACATAAAGCATTAAGGGTACATAAAGCATTAAGTGTACATAAAGCATTAAGGGTACATAAAGCATTAAGGGTACATAAAGCATTAAGGGTACATAAAGCACTAAGGGTACATAAAGCATTAAGGGTACATAAAGCATTAAGTGTACATAAAGCATTAAGGGTATATAAAGCACTAAGGGTACATTAAGCATTAAGGGTACCATAAAGCTTTAAGGGTACATAAAGCACTAAGGGTACATAAAAAGCACTAAGGGTACATAAAGCATTAAGGGTACATAAAGCATTAAGGGTTACAAAAAACATTAAGGGTACATAAAGCACTAAGGTGTACATAAAGTATTAAGGGTACATAAAATCATTATTAGGGTACATAAAGCACTAAGGGTACATAAATAAAGCACTAAGGGTACATAAAGCATTATGGGTACATAAAGCATTAAGGGTACATAAAGCACTAAGGGTACATAAAGCATTAAGGGTACATAAAGCATTAAGTGTACATAAAGCATTAAGGGTACATAAAGCATTAAGGGTACATAAAGCACCAAGGTACATAAAGCATTAAGGGTACATAAAAGCATTAAGGGTACATAAAGCATTAAGGGTATATAAAAGCACTAAGGGTACAATTAAGCATTAAGGGTACATAAAGCTTTAAGGGTACATAAAGCACTAAGGGTACATAAAGCACTAAGGGTACATAAAGCATTAAGGGTACATAAAGCATTAAGGGTACAAAAAGCATTAAGGGTACATAAAGCACTAAGGGTACATAAAGTATTAAGGGTACATAAATCATTAAGGGTACATAAAGCACTAAGGGTACATAAAGCACTAAGGGTACATAAAGCATTATGGGTACATAAAGGCATTAAGGGTACAATAAAGCCACTAAGGGTACATAAAGCATTTTGGCAAGGGTACATAAAGCATTAAGTGTACATAAAGCATTAAGGGTACATAAAGCATTAAGGGTACATAAAAGCACCAAGGGTACATAAAGCAATTACGGGTACATAAAGCATTAAGGGTACATAAAGGCATTAAGGGTACATAAAGCACTAAGGGTACATAAAGCATTAAGGGTACATAAAGCACTAAGGGTACATAAAGCATTAAGGGTACATAAGCACTAAGGGTACATAAAGCATTACGGGTACATAAAGCATTAAAGGTACATCAAGCACTAAGGGTACATAAAGCATTAAGGGTACATAAAGCATTAAGGGTACATAAAGCACCAAGGGTACATAAAGCACTAAGGGTACATAAAGCATTAAGGGTACATAAAGCATTAAGGGTACATAAAACACTAAGGGTACATAAAGCATTAAGGGTACATAAAGCATTAAGGGTACATAAAGCATTAAGGGTACATAAAGCACTAAGGGTACATAAAGCATTAAGTGTACCTAAAGCATTAAGGGTACATAAACATTTACATTTACGTCATTTAGCAGACGCTCTTATCCAGAGCGACTTACAAATAGGTGCATTCACCTTATAGCCAGTGGGATAACCACTTTACGTTTTTTTTTTTTTTGGGGGGGTGGGGGGTGGTACGGGTTGGAGTAAAAGGGGGGGGGGGGGGGGGTAGAAGGATTACTTATATCTATCCCATGGTATTCCTTAATAAGAGGTGGGGGTTTTCAAATGTCTCCGGAAGGTGGTGAGTGACTCCGCTGTCCTGGCGTGGCGTGAGGGAGCTTGTTCCACATTGAGGGTGCCAGAGCAGCGGAACAGTTTTGACTGGGCTGAGCGGGAACTATTGTCTTCCGCAGAGATAGGGGAGCCAGCAGGCCAGAGGTGGGATGAACGCAGTGCCCTCGTTTTTGGGGTGTAGGGAATGATCAACAGGAGCCTGAAAGGGACGGATGTACGGAGGTGCCGTTCCCCACACAGCTCTGTAGGCAAGCACCATGGTCTTGTAGCAGATGCTAGCTTCAACTAGAAGGCCAGTGGAGTGTGCGGAGGAGCGGGGTGACCGTGAGAGAACTTGGAAGGTTGAACACCAGGCGGGCTGAAGGCATTCTGGCATGAGTTGTAGGGGGTTAATGGCACAGGCAGGGAGCCCAGCCAACAGCGAGTTGCAGTAGTATTTGCAGAATCCAGACGAAGATGGACAAGTGCCCTGGATCCGTCAGCCGGGTGGAAAACACTGACTGTACAAATAAATACGTAGGGGAGTACATCCTGTTTACCCTGCCAATCCATCAACCTGACCGCTCACCACTGACCACCTGGACCTTCCACACGCCACCCAGACCGCCACATCTGACATAAACAAACCGTTTCTCTCTCTCACTATCTCTCTCTCTCTCTGACACTCTCCCTCTCCCGTTTCTCTCCCTCTACCTCTCACCTTCTCTCACTACTCCCTCTACCCCTTCTCTCACTCCTCTCCTCCCCCTTCTCTCTCTGTCTCTCCCTGACTATTTTCTCTCGCCCTCTCCTCTGACTATCTTCTCTCCTCTCTCTCTCTCTCTCTCTCCTCTCTCTCTCTCTCTCTCTCTCTCTCTTCTCTCTCTCTCTCTCTCTCTCTCTCTCTCTCTCTTCTCTACTCTCTCTCTCTCTCCCTCTCCCTCGCTCTCTATCTCTACCTCTCCCCTATCTCTATATCTCTCTCTCCCATCTCTTCCTCTCTCTGACTCTCTATCCCTCTTCTCGACTCTCGTTTCTCTATTCTCTCTCTCTGACTCTTTCTCCTATCCCCCTCGTCTCTCTCTCTCTGACTATATCTCCCTATCCCCTTCTCTCTCTCTCTTTCTCTCTCTCTCTCTCCTCTTTCACTCTCTATCTCTCCTCTCTGCGCTCCTCTCTATCTCTCTCCTCTCTCCTCTACTCTCTCTCTCTCTCTCTCTTCTCTCTCTCTCTCCTCTCTCTCTCTCTCTCTCTCTCTCTCTCTCTCTCTCTCTCTCTCTTTCTCTCTCTCTCTCTCCCGCTCTCCTCGTCTACTCTTCTCTCTGACTCTCTCTACCTTCTCTCTATCTCTGCCTCTCCCATATCTCTCTCTCTCTCTTCCATTCTCTCGCTCTCTCTTGACTCTTCTCCCTCTCCTTCCTCTCTCTGAACCTTACTATTTCTCCCTATATCACCTTCTCTTCCCTCTCTATCCTCTCTCTTCTCTCTTTTCTCTCTCTCTTCGCGCTTTCTCCAAATTCTCTCTAGAGCTCTTTTTTTTTTTTTTTTTTTTCTTTTTTCTCTCCCTCTCCAACTTTCTCATCGCTATATTTCTTGTTTCTTTCCTTTAGGACCCTCTCTCCCCTTCCCTTCTCCTCTCTCTCTCCTCTCTCTCTCTCTCTCTTCTCTCTCTCTCTCTCTCTCTCCTCTTCTCTTCTCTCTCTTCCTCCCTCCCCCTATAAATAGATCTCGAAGATGCAAATTTTCATTAGGGGATGATAGCGGTTGAAAATAGCCTTTTTAGTTTAAAAGTGAAAAGTACCTGCAAAAAAGAGTATAAAATGGGCTGTATAGCGTACCGGTGGAAAAAACTTCTGTCAAAAAAATAGTAGGGGAGTAACCCTGTTTCCCTGCCCATAAAACTGCCCGCTCACCTGACCACCTGACATTCCCCCCGCCCCCCCGACCCCCCTTGACATTAAAAAAAACCGTTTCTTTCTCATATCTCTTCTGACTCTCTGCACTCTCTCCCTCTCCCTTTCCCCCCTCTCCCTTTTCCCCTTCTCTCATCTCTCTCCCTTCTCTCTCTGTCTTCTCGACTATTTTCTCTCGCTCTCTTTTTATTTTCTTTTTCTCTTCTCTCTCTCCTCTCATCTCTCTCTCTCTTCTATCTCGCTCTCTCTCTCTCTCTCTCTCTTCTCTCTCTCTCCCCTTCTTATCTATCTCTCCCTTCTCCCTCCTCTATCTCTCCCCCCTCTCTCCCATTCTCTCCTCTCTCTGACTCTCGCCCCCCTCTCTCGCTCTCGCTCTCTATCTCTCTCCTGACTCGTTCTCCCTCCCCCTCTTTCTCTCTCCCTCTGACTTTCTCTGACTTATTTCTCCCTTCCTAACTCGCCTCTCCTTATCTCTCTCTCTCTCTTTCACTCTTTATCTCTCTCTCGCGCTCGTCCCTCCTCTTCTCTCTCTCATCTCTCTCTCCTCTCTCTCTCTCTCTCTCTCTCTTCTCTCTCTCTCTCTCTCTCTCTCTCTCTCTCTCTCTCTCTCTCTCTCTCTCTCTACTCTCTCTCTGACTCTCTCTGCGTCTCGACTCTCTCTTCACTTCTCTCTATCTCTCCCTCTCCCATCTTCTCGCTCTCTCTCCCATTCTCTCGCTTCTCTGGACTCTTTCTCCCTTCCCCCCCTCCTCTTGGACTATCTCCCCCTTTTCCCCTTTTTTCCCTCTCTCTCTCTCCCTCTTTCCCCCCTTCCCCTTCCCCTTCTCTCTCTCTCTCGCTCTCTCCCCTTCCTCTCTCTCTCGCTCTCTCTCCCCCTTCTCTCTCTCCTTCTCTTCTTGATCTCTCTTCTCTCTGACTCTCTCCCCTTCGCTCCCCTTCTCTCCCCCCTTCTTCTCTTCTCTCTGACTCTCTCTCCCCCTTCTCTCTCTCTCTCTCTCTCTCTCTCTCTCGCTCTTCTCTACTCTCGACTCTCTACAGATCAGCGAAAAATTTTTCTGGGTAGACAGTGTAAAAACAAAGGGGGGGTTTTAAAACTTTAAAGGGGCCTTTTGGCCCAAGATTTTCCTTTTTCCGGTAACGCTTGCCAGCGGTACAGAAAAGAACAGTCTATGACTAGGGGGGCTGGAGTTTTTTGACTGTTTTGGCCCTTTCCTCTGACCCGCCGGATAGAGGCCCTGGAGGGAGGAAGTTTGGGCCCGTGTCAAATCAAATAAAATTTATTTGTAACATACACGTTTTACAGATGTTATGGGGGGTGTAGCGAAAATGCTTGTGCTTCTAGCTTGCAGGCAGTAATATCTAACAAGAATATCTAAAAATTTTCACAACTAATATCAAATACCACAAAAACTAGTAGGATGGAATTAATAATATATACAGTGGGGAAATTATAAATAGAATGCTTAATAATAGAGATGAGTAGGCAAATATGTAAAAATTATTAAAGTGACAGTGTTCATTTTTTTAAAAGTGGCCCCGTATTAAATAGGGCACAGCACCTCTAATGTGCTGTGATGGCTTTTTTAACGTCTAAGGGCCTTGAGATAGAAGCTGTTTTCGTCTCTTGGTCCCGCTTTGATCACCTGTATGACCTCGCCTTTGGATGATAGGGGGGTTTAAAGGCGGGGCCCGGGGTGGTTGAGGTCCTTGATGATTTTTTTTGGCCTCCTGTGACATCGGGGCTGATTTCTTGGAGGGGGGGTGGGTTTGCCCCCAAAATGCGTTGGGCAGACCGCACCACCCTCTGGAGACCCCTCAGTTGGGGGCCTCAGTTCCCGTACCATGGGTGATACAGCCCGACAGGATGCTTAAATTGTGCATCTGTAAAAATATGTGAGGGTTTTGGGTCCCAAAGCAAATTTCTTCGCCCCCTGGGGTTAAAAGGGCCCCTTTGTTGCCCTTCTTCCCCAACTGTCTGTGTGGGTGGACCATTTCATTTTTGTGGGTGATGTGTACCCCAAGGAATTTGAAGTTTTCACCTTCCCCACTGCGGTCCGTCGATGTGGATAGGGGGGGCAACCGCTTTTTCTGAAGTCCACGATATCTTTTTTTTTTTGGTTGCATTGAGTAAAGGGGGTTACAGGGGGGAAAAAAAAGTTTTTATCAGCCACCAATTGTCAAGTTCCCCACTTAAAAATTGAGAGAGGCCTGTATTTTCTCAAGGTACACGTCACTTGACAAAAAATGAGATTTTTTTCTCCCCAAAAAAAAAATCACATTGTAGGATTTTTAAAAATTTTTATTGAAAATTTGGTGGAAAAAAGTTTTTGGTAAATAACAAAATTTTTCTAAATATTTTTGTTATATCCCTTTGTTGGCAATGGACACAGGTCAGATGTTTTCTTAAGTCTTCACAAGGTTTTTTTAACACACTGTTTTGGTATTTTGGGGCCCCTTCCCCATGCGATCTCCCACAGCAGTATGTTTTCTGGCTTTGCGGGGAACACAGATTTCAACTCCCCCCCAAAGATTTTCTATGGGGTTGAGATCTGGGATGGGTAGCCACTCCAGGACCTTTAAATGATTTTATAGCCCCCTTCGTTGCCCGGGCAGTTGTTTGGGATCTGTCATGCGAAAGACCCAGCCCGTTTTTATTTCAATGCCCTTTCTGGGAAGGGGGTTTTTATCAAAACTCACGATAATGGCCCCATTTTTCTTTCCTTTACACGGATCAGTCGTCCTGGTCCCCCTTTTCAGAAAAAAAAGCCCAAGCATATGTTTCCACCCCCCTGCTTCCAGTATGATGGTGTTTTTTGGATGCAATCGCATTCTTTGTCCTCCAAACATGAGATTGAGTTTTTTACCAAAAAATTTATTTTGGTTCATTGACCAAAGACATTCTCCAATCCCTTCTGGGTCATCCAAATGCACTTGCAAACTTCGATGGGCCCGGACATGTAAAGGCTTTAAACAGGGGAACAGTCTGGCACTGCAGGTTTGAGTCCCTGGTGGCGTAGTGGGGTTTCGAGGTAGGGGTTGTTATTTTGGCCCAGCTTCGCGGGCATTCATAGGGCCCCCCTTTTGGTTTAGGATTTTTGCCACCCTTTTTGTATATTTTTACCCCACGGGGAGATCTTGCCCCAGATCGAGGGGATTTATGGGTTTTTATGTCTTTTCCCTTTCCAATAATTTCTCCCAAGTGATTTTTTTTAAACCAAGCTGCTTACCTATTGCAGATTCAGTCTTCCCACCTGGGCAGGTACATTTTGTTTTGTGTCCTTTTACAGCCTTTGGGCTTTCCCCTGGGGTTTGGGGGGTGACTGTTTGAGGGGTGGAAAAGGGGTCTTTTAAATGATAACAAATTCAAACGGTTTCCATTTAAAACAGGAACGAGTGGAGGACAAGGGGCCTCTTAAGAAGAATTTTCTGGAGAGCCGAAAACTTGGTGTTTTAGGGACCAAATGTTTATTTCCACCTAATTTGCAAATAAATTCAAAAAAATCCACAATGTGATTTTTTTGGGGAAAAAAAAATTTAATTTGTCTGTCGTATTTTACGTGTACCATTGAAAATTACAGGCCTCTTTTTCTTTTTAAATGGGGTAACTTTCACAAATTTGGGGCTGACAAATACTTTTTTTCCCCCCCTGTATTTTTGGGACCACACTCCAGAGCCCTCCCCCTCCCTGTAGGGGGTTCGTTTATTTGGGAACAAGTTTATAGTTGGGGTTCCG
>JAGTTL010001440.1:0-14012 GCA_036851935.1 Coregonus suidteri | reverse complement strand
GTTGGCCCATGTTTTGGTCCTAACTTGTCCAAGGTCCTAAACAAAAGGTTTTTTTAATAAGTTAAGGCCCCCAATACAGTCTAAAATACAAAACACAGTCTAACACAGACACACACACCACACACACCACACACCCACACAACACCCCAACACACACCACCACACACCCACAACAAAAACAAGTTTTTTCTCTTGGGGGTGATAGGCAAGTCAGTGGCAGTAAACCCCAAAAGGACATCTGCTTCCCCTCCCCCCATTCTCCCCCCCATTTCCTTTCCCCCAAAAAACCATTTCCCAGGAAAGCCTCTGGCCGCTTGCCTCCTCTTCCCTTACCCCCTCTTCCTCTCGACCCCCTCATTTCCCCCATTTCCCCACATCCTCTTCTCTCAACTCCTCACGCTCTCTTCCCCTAACGCTCTCCCTCCTCTTTTCTCTTCTCCCCTCAATCTCTCTTTCTCACCCCTGCACTCTCTGCTTCACCATGCCGATTTCTTCACCAAAATCTTTGAACATCCATCAGACCCTCTTCCTCTACACACCGGAACTTTAACATAGGCCTATTTGATTACTGAACTGTTATTTTCTCAAGGTACCCTCTCAGTATGTTTGCTGGTACATGGCTAAGTGTGTGTGGTGTGTGTGTGTGTGTGTGTGTGTGTGTGGTGTGTGGTGTGTGTGTGGTGTGTGTGTGTGTGTGTGTGTGTGTGTGTGTTGTGTGTGTGGTTTAGCGTGTGTGCCTAGTCCTATATCTGGTTGCACCGTGTGTGCTGTGCATGTGCCTGTGTGTATATGTGTGTGTTTCAAAGTGCAGCTAGGCCTTGTTTGTTTTCAGTCGTCAGTCCTGTGCTATTGCTGTGCGAGGCGATGGGAGGTGGTGGGTTTGCTGTTTTGTCCCTTGCTAGGGATTGATCCCCGCATCCCAGTGTAACAGGGTTCATTATGTTTCCACTTGCCACTGCAGGAATGTTTATTTTATGTTTAGTACCTTAATTGTTGGTTCAAGTCAGCTTGTCAATGAGGTGTAATGGCATTGTGGTATCGCTTGCAGAAGGGCGGAGATCACTAAACTAAACTTCTTTCCCAGTCTGAGATTTGACATGCAAGCGTCGGTTCACACGTTTCTGGAAAATGGACGATACTGATTTATATATATTATATGTGAGAAGTACCCGTATAGGTATTGGAGGCATCCTGGGGATGTGCTTTTTGCTGTTATTGCTGTAAGAGTTAGTCTAGCATGGCTCTAAGTCAATGGGTCACCCACCTTCTCTTTGTCAAGAATATCACTTTCTGAGTCAAAAATGCAAGGGGAGATCTTTTTTTTTTAACACGACTTAAAAAACGTAAGCCTTTGCAACATTAATAAATTTAAAACAAGTCACTGTAGCAATGAGGTTTGCGGCAGTATGCTATAGGCCCTAATACCTAATCACTGCATATATGGCTATGCTGAAATTGCCTGACCAATGTCGTTCTTCTCAGACCATTTGAAAATTATATATAAAAAAAATATAAAATAAATGTTATATGTTTACCACTCTGGAATATTATAATTTGTTTGTATGTACTGATGAGCTTATATAATGTTGGTTTATAATTTTTATTGGACTTGATGGCCCAGTCTGAGGGAGGGTAGATGCCTCTCACTCTGACTCACACCGTCCCTCCACTCTCCCTCCGTCCGCATGACTAAATAGGACACAAGGCTTTCCAGTTGATGGGGAAACAATTCTTGGCAATATGTGTGCTGACTCATACAACCAATCTCATATGTTGTTTCTCCTACAGACCAGAGAGATTCCAAATATTTCTCGTATCGAAAAAGTGAGACACAAGCCGCTAATAATAACACATTACAAGTTTATCGGAAAACACTTTTTGCTATACTCATTTATTGCAGCTGTATTGCAAGTATGGAGAAAACCCCATTTTATGGCTTATGAAGTGGTTGAACAAAAGTGTGGACAGCGTGATCTAAATCACAACTTAATCCATGAACTGACTCATAAAAACAGCAGCTCTTTGCTGTATTATCGTGAGTCTCTCTCTAGTCATGGTTTTAAAGTTTTTTTGAAAATCTAACAGTATCAACTTTGGCTGTGCTTTTGAGGTTTTCTTTTTACGAGTTCTCCTGGCTCCGAGGAAACTGTGCAGGACACGGTGGGTCCTGAGCTATCTGATTGTGCCAACCGTTAGGCCTATATGTGCACTTGATTTGCTCTCTGGGCCTACTGGTAGGCAGAGTTCTACCTTCAGTAAGAAGAAATCAAATCACATGAACTGGCTTCACAATGGGAACTCTTTGCCTTGCAGCGCTGCTCGAATCACAAAGGGGGGAACCTACTGCCAACAGCAATTAACAAAAAATAATAACGCCAAGGCTATATTGTTTGTTGTTTTTTATACAAAATGTTGGTTGAGCGACTATGAAGGCATTGAGGACATATAAAAATAGGGGATCTTAATCAGAGATTCAGCAGCTTTTGGCTAGTCGTGGTGCTTCTAGGCTGCAGTAACATCGCACTAGCTGTGTGGGGATGTATGAGCTGAACCGCATTTGGACTGACTTGCAATAAGGCTCTCTCGTCTGTCAGTTTTTCCTTCCTTCAGAATGACGAGCCGGAGCTAGTTTTACAGGTGGCCGGCATGGAGCGCTTGAGAGACTATTTCTCACCAGCACTACTACCAAAGTAGGAGTAGATGCTCTCGCTAAGGAAGCACCCATCTCGTAGGCTCAGCGGTAGCTCTTCCTGCCACGACCAGGAGGGAGTTCTGACTCCGGATGACCATGTGCTTAAACGTTCAGCTCAGGGTTTCCTTCCTCGCGCTTTTTTCCCGCTGTCTCTCCGGCCTCCCAATCCATCGCTCTCTCTCTCTCTTTTGCTGTCTTTCTTTTGCGGTCGCTTTCGATCTCTGTCTCTCTCTCGCTCTACCGCTCTCTCTCTGTCTATTCTTTTGCTCGCTCTCTGTAGCGACCCCGTCTGTACACTAGAGATGGGATAGATATAATATAGTACCTTCTGTCTGGTAGCTCAGAGGCATCCCATGCTGCAGTGCCTCATCTGAATTGACGAAACGTTTGTAGTGTGTGTGGGTGTGCGTGTGTTGTATATCTCCCGAGTGGGGCGCAGTGGTCTAAGGCAGACTGCATCGAAGTGGATAGCTGTTGCCAATAGAGATCTGGTTCAAATCCAGGCTCTGTCGTAGCAGGACCGTGGACGGGAGCGGACCCATGGGGCGGCGCACAATTGGCTCCAGGGTAGGGCGAGGGAATGACCTGGGCAGGGATTGTAACTCAGGTATTTGTAGAGCATGGCGTTTGCCAACGCCAGAGTTGTGGTTTCGATTCTCCCACGTGGCCAGTAAGTAGAAAAATCTAATGTCTTGCACTCACTAAACTTGTAAGTCCCTCCTGGATAAGAGAGTCTAATAAATGGACTAGAAATGTAAATGTATAAAATGTGTGTGTGTGCGCATGTCACGTGCACATGCGTGCGGTGTGTTTGCGATTGCGTACATTCCGTTTTGTATCCATGTGAATGTGTGTGTTTGTTGGATGGTCAATTGACGTGTAGGTACAGTATCTAACAATATATAGTATATCCATGTGCGTATCATGTATGCACATGTTATACCACTGTGGAAAACAATTGGCAATTCCCAGGTAGATGTTAATGTGAAATATTGATAGGCTTCACGAGATGACTTTTTACCTTCTCTCTGTCTCTCTGCATGAACCATATTCATACCATTCTCTCGTTACACCTTCATGTCTATGATAGGACGCCATTAGGACATTGGGGGTGCGTTCCAAATGGCATGCTATTCCCTATATAGTGCACTACTTTTTTTCTTTTTTTTTTAAGTAGTGTGCTATGTAGGGATTAGGGTGCCATTTGGGAAGGGATGGGAAGGGATGGGACTGGTGAGGCAAGCCATTATCTGTAGGCCCCTAATTGAAACAATAATGGGGATATTAACAGTTTTGAAAATAGCCCCAGATACATCATAGAAGATGAGCTCTGTGTCCGACAACGCTGCTTCACTGCTGTGAGAAATGAGGCCATATTGCTTTTGGTCATGGCAATTGGCTTAGGCCTAATTGAAAAAGAAATTAGCACATGGTAATGCGCTGTTCTAGAAAGTCCCCACAGCGACAAAATACCAACAGTTGCTAATAAACATCTTCCTTTTGTAGACCTCTTTAGTCACCTCTGGTCTAGTTGCAACGTATAGCCTATACTTTCTCTCTGTAGCATAGCTACATTTCTCATGTTTTAGGCCTATTTGATTTACTGTACTACTGTTATTTTCTCAAGCTACTCTCAGTGTTTTGCTGCTGGTCATGGTTAAATTACTTTACCCCTTCCCTGTGTGTGTGTGTGTGTGTGTGTGTGTGTGTGTGTGTGTGTGTGTGTGTGTGTGTGTGTGTGTGTGTGTGTGTGTGTGTGTGTGTGTGTGTGTGTGTGGTGTGTGGTGGTGTGTGGTGTGTGTGTGTGGTGTGTGTGTGCCTTCAGCCCTCCTATGAGGCTGCCTGGGTGTATTTGGCTGGAATGAGAGTGTACTGTTATTGATCACACACAAAGGCTGAGGTGGCAAGCAACACAGCGGGATGGGCATCACGCCAGGGTGTGTGTGTTTGTGTGTGTGTGAGAGACA
Source organism: Coregonus suidteri (assembly GCA_036851935.1). Lineage (NCBI taxonomy): Eukaryota > Metazoa > Chordata > Actinopteri > Salmoniformes > Salmonidae > Coregonus > Coregonus suidteri. The sequence continues at coordinate 9,353 of JAGTTL010001440.1, read as the reverse complement.
AAGAGATAACTACAGAGAGAGACACCCACACACTGCTGTTCTGTCAGTCTCTGAGCTTAAACCACAAAGGAGAAATGGGGTTTAGCGGGATTGCAAAATAGGGGGTTGTTTTAGGAATGTCACAATGCAAGCCCTCTCTCTCTCCCTCCCCTCTCTCTTTCTCCTTCTCTCTCTCTCTCTCTCTCTCTCTCTCTCTCACTCACACACACCTCTCTCTCACTCCCCCCTCTCTCAATCCAATTCAAATCAAAGGGCTTTATTGGCATGGGAAACATATGTATACATTGCAAAAGTAAGTAAACATATTCAATTCAATGGGCTTCAATTCAATGGCTTCTCTTACTCGCTCACTCACTCACACACACACACACACCACACACACCACACACACTTCTCTCTCCCTCTGTCACCTTCCTGCCAGAGTGTCTGAGGCAGGGGTCTGGCCCCACCTCCCAGTGGCCTCTATATGAGGTAGAGAGAGAGCTAGCTGCATGTGGACCTGCCTGGCGCCCAACTGTGAGGCCCTTTTAATTAGAGTCCTGGTGTTCTGCCTCCCCCCACTGCCCACACATCACACCTCACACACACATGATGCACACACACCTCCTTACCTAAGCTTTACACGCACATACACACACAATCACAGAGGAGCTCATCCACACGAAAACCCTTGAAAAACACACACACACAACCAAACACAGCCACGCATGGGCGGGATGAAGTCATTCACCCATGACCAGCAACACACACACGCACAGTTCTCTAGTCCAGTCAGACAGTATTAAAGCAAGGTTTTCCAGGCAGACACCCATGGCTCCCTGCCTCCTGCCCAGCCCCACAGTAGGGGGAATGGGAACCAGATGTGGTGAGCAGTATGAGGTCACAGCCCCTGTCTCTTCCCAGACACGGGGCCTGGGTGTGGGGACAACATCTGCCCCTGCATGGGTCAGGAGCAGGGCAGCATGCCAACATACACACAGGCGTGCACGCACACACACACACACATGCACGAATGTACACATGCATGCACACACACATACACATACACACATACATTGACTATCCTGCTGCCCACTGTAGCATCATCTCTGGGAACTAACCAACGACAATCCTGGACAATCCTGGACAGGATCGCTATCTCCACACATATCCCATAACATTTCTCCAATGTCCCTTTACAACACAGCCTTTTCTATAGCAAAATGTAGACTTGGATTTATTGTCTGTCTTTATTGTTCTTGTAGAAAGAAAAAAAATCAACACACTGGTATTGCATATGCTCCCAAAATGTTGGTTTAATCAGGCAATGTTTCGACCCCAACTGGGCATTCGTCTTTCGTTTTCTTATCATCTTCTCAACCTTTTCATCTCATGCTTTCTTTGTTCAGACCTCATTCACTCAGCCCCTGCAGCTTTAAGCTTGTTTCATAAGCGACCTACTGTATAAATTGATTAGGAACAATGGCGGGGGGGGGGGTGTTATTATGTGGGATCAATCCTGGAATGTTCTCATGAACTTCCCTAAAGCCGCCTCGAAGCGTGCCACCTGGTCCAACTAGAGCTGAGCCCCCAGGCCTGAGGCACATGAGCCCACACAACCTCGGGGCTTAACCCTATCAGTCTCAAGACCCCAGCAAAAATCGGCTTTTCATTTATCTGACTTTCATTGATCTGTATGTCCAGCCCTTATATTTAGCCTCACATTGACGTGTTTTACCATTTTCTTTTTAGGACAACCAGAGCTACAAGTAGAACACAAAACAATTTTACATAAATACTTCATTCATGAGTTTTATTGACAAATGTCAATAAAAAAATATGGTCCGCCAAAGCAAAAACATGATAAAAAATGAATTTATCTGAATGCTGTGAGTACAGAAATCGTTTGCTCGATGTGAAACGAATATCCAACTAGTCAGTGACAACTTTGTGCAGTTTGGAGTTTGTGACAGCAACTATGTGAGCTTATTACAGTATTATATACAATATGTCCTGGGATTTCCTATGAGCTTCTATGTAGAAGAACCGCTTACCTTCTAACGACTCTTGTGTAGCTTGTGAGAGTCATAGAGTAAAACATGTTACATGTTTGTGTTAATGAAAGTCTTTGTGAGAGTCTTTTCATAGATAGCTTTTAATAGTTTGTAGCTCAAACCATTCAGACTCTGCATACAGTACCAGTCAAAAGTTTGGACACACCTACTCATTCAAGGGTTTTTCTTTATTTTTACTATTTTCTACATTGTAGAATAAAAGGGAAGACATCAAAACTATGAAATAATACAAATGGAATCATGTAGTAACCAAAAAAGTGTTAAAGAAATCAAAATATATTTTATATTTGAGATTCTTCAAAGTAGCCACCCTTTGCCTTGATGACAGCTTTGCACACGCTTGGCATTTGATTGACAACTAAGGGTGCATTCGTAAATTGCCTTCAGTGTGTCAGAGTGCGCTCTGGGTCGTTCGTAAATTCAGAGCGTTGTCAGATTGTCTGTTCGTAAATTCAGAGAGTTTCGCTCTCTTAGCGTTCAGAGCGTAGGGTTGATCCGGCAGTCAACCACCAGTTGGCTAGCTTGCTAGCTACTTGCAGACACAAATGAGGGAACACCTCACTCTGACAAACTATTACTTTTTTTAATTAATCAGTTATTTTGCGCTCTGGCACACTCAAAAATCTGAGTAGAGACCCAGAGTGAATTTTCGAACGCAGGAGATATGCTAAGTGGATAACAGTCAAGTTTCAAGTTCTTGCTAGCTAACCAAATGACACCTGCATCTCTAGCTGTGTATAGCCACCGAAAAATGATATGAGGGGAAAAAGTCAGTCACTCACCCACTCCTCAAATGACATCCTCCTAGCAGCTAGCTATCGTTAGGCTCCATGTTTTTAGTTTGCTACATAAATAGATATGCTAGCCTATTAGCCACGTTATGACTGGCTTCTGATCATTGCCTTTGCTAGTTTGATTGTATTGACATTCCCAGCCTTAGTTACATTTGTCAATTTTTGTCCAAAATATTGAGTTATTGAAACAGTGCATCCCGAATGGAGGCAGTTAACAATGTACGAGGCCAGCTGTGATTTACAACCTGATAGCAATAAATGGATTGGTGAATTATATTAGTCAATGCAGTGAACTGCATCCATCTATTCTGCCAACAATGCCTTAGTGTGCGTAATGGAATATTGAGTCAAATATAACCGATTTTTAAAACATCTTATAAAGTTGGTTTAGTAGCATAAACTGGGAATATTATATTTTTGACTAATAATGATGATTGTCTGTTTCATATCTGCAAAGTAAATAAAACGCTGTCAGTTCCACTTTAATATGTAATTTGATTGGTTATTTTTATTTATTTAACTAAGCAAGTGTGACAAGTACTGAGTATACGAAGAGGCAGGACGCAGACGCAGGAATTAACAAGGTCAAGGTTTACTTAACAATGACAAAGAGAAATAACAAAGAAAGTGTAAACGGCACCAAGCTAAACAATCAAACACAACATCATACAGAACAGTCCAGGGCTAAATAGGGGTGGTGATGAGATGATGAGGTGCAGGTGCTCTGGGGGTGATTAGGGTGCGTTGGGTTTCCATTCCGGTGTTGACGAGGTGGTGCGCTCAGACCGGTGGCTCAGTAGACCGGCGAATCAGAGCGCCGTAGGGGAGCAACGGGAGGAGACGTGACAGCAAGTCAGTTCAGAACAAATTCTTATTTACAATGACGGCCTAAAAGTTATCAAATATGCTGTTGAAAATTATGTTTTACTGGAATAAAAGTAAGATACCGGAGACACAACTCATCTGGCTATAGCCTACCTGCTGAGATTTTATTTTGATTGTTCAGGTTCACCATCAGCAATAGTTGTGGTAGTTTTGCTTTATATACAATCAGTGTAAATGGTCATTTATTTTGGTTCAAATTGATAATTTCATAACGAGGACAGCAATCATGGTTGAAACGGGAGGAGAAGCTCACTCCATAAAAACTTCCAAATGGTCAAAACCATTCCATTTTGAGACGGGGTGATATCCAAAATTGTGCTATATATTCATTGGCTATAATTTTTTTAGAAAAATATTTATACATTACTAGATCAAACACTTTTAATCTGGAAAAATGACAAGTGGGTAATGGTGATTTCAGATCAAAAGTGTGGGGAGAAAAAAGCATACATTGCTGAGGGGAGGACGGCTCATAAAAATGGCCAGAATGGAGCATATGGAATGCCATCAAACACATGGAAACTATGTGTTGGATATTCTGCTCCAGCCATTACCACAAGCCCGTCCTCCCCAATTAAGGTGACATCAACCTCCTGTGCCCTAATAGGATAGATTCCCACTAGTCTCCCTTATGGCTCAGCTCAGGTGACTACATACACAATAGACATATTCATCATTCACACACACACACAGACGTCCGACTGGGCACAGACATCAATTCAATGTCTATTCCACGTTGGTTCAATTTAATTTCATTGAAATGGAAACAATGTTGATTCAACCAGTGTGTGCGCAGTATTGGTCAGCTCAGACAGATCCAGCTCAGAGGGGCCCAGCTCTTGAGGTCAATCAGCAGCAGATTTTAACTTAGAATGGAAAATGAATGTTTATGCAACAAATGTTAGTGCATCGAATCGTATCGCATCGAACCGAATGGCAGAGAGAGAGAGAGAGAGAGAGAGAGAGAGAGAGAGAGAGAGAGAGAGAGAGAGAGAGAGAGAGGAGAGAGAGAAGAGACGAGAGAGGAGAGAGAGACGAGAGAGAGAGAGAGAGAGAGAGAGAGAGAGAGAGAGAGAGAGAGAGAGAGAGAGAGAGAGGAGAGAGAGAGAGAGAGAGAGAGAGAGAGAGGAGAGAGAGAGAGAGAGAGAGAGAATGAATGCAGCTGCTGAGCACTGAGATCACAGAGGGGGATGGAGGCTCACAGTCAGACCGGTGGGGCTCCGGGGGAGCTCTGTCTGCCCTGCAGCTCCAGAGAGAGGAGAGAGAACGGGAACTAGAGAAAGAAAGAGAGAGGCACATGGGCAGGAGGGGTAGACTGAACACAAACCTCAGCTGCTTACCAGGCAGCCTCCCCCCAAATCTCCTCATACAAAAAGATGTCACGGTTTTACTTCAGATTCTGATGTTTATCCACATTTCTCCAAACATCACATTTCGAAGTTGCGGCAAATGTCAAATTCCGAAGTGTTTTTGACACACTGGGTTGCTCCTCCTGCTCCGCATCGTTCCAAATGGTTATCTTAAGGGTTAAAGGAGAAGCTTACCCAAAATACAGAAACTCCCAAGTAATTATTATTATTATTATTATTATAATTCCATACATTGAAACTAGTCCAGGGGAGTTTGCCCTCTCCCCCTCTCTCTCCCTGTAGTGCTGTACTGAAACAGCTGCAAAAACGGGTCACTTGACTCATGATGTTAAGGGATGCAGGCCTCGTTCTACTCCGTTGCCAGTAAATTCATGATTACGAAATCCGTGAAGTGTGGACAAATTCGTTGTTTTATTGAAAGCGTATGGCCGAATTAGCAAAAAAAAAATGTTGTACCTAAAACATTTGAGATTATTACATTGGTTGCCACTTCATGTAATAGGTTTTGGCCCATGTACAGTATAGTAATAATAACCGTCCTGATTTGATTCTGACAGACAGTTTATTCATAGCTGTTTGTGTGATTTAGTCATTCAAATCGAAACACATTATTTTACGCATTATTTTTCTCTAAGTCAGCTGCACAGCAAAAGAGATGGTACCTGTGCATGTGTGCTCTCGGGGGATCCTGTGCTACGTAGAAACTAGCACGTTATAAACCCTTATTCACAGCATGCAACGTTTTTTTCGGTTAAGGGGGCCGATGGTGTCTTCGAACCGTATTTTTTTACCCCAATTTCGTTGAAACTTGGGGAAATTTAGCTTTAAAATGGTCCCGGGGCTCTAGCCACCAAAAACCGCGAAGCAGGGACCACAGCCCCAAACCCCTCCCCCGGGTCAACACAGACTGGGGGGCATTGTGGGAATTCGCCCGAAATGTAGGGCGTAATGTGATGAGGGGAAATTAGTTTTTCTTTTGAGGCCCCAGGGTTTTTTGCCCACATACAGTTCTTGCAAAAGTTTTATCCCCCTGGGGTTTTTTTATTTTTTTGCTTCATCGTAAATTTAAAATTTTTTTTTTATTTGGGTTCATGTAATGGCATACCAAAAAAGTCCAAAATTTGGGGAAGTGAAAAGAAAAAAATAGTGGGGGCGCCTATGATTCCCCCCTTTCTATGAAGTCTGCTAAATGGGGATATTTTTATTTTTATTACAAATAAATTGGGGCAACCAATTACCCTTTAGAATTACATAAATTTGTTAAAAAAAATCCACCTGTTGCTCTAAAGGGCCTGTCGTCCATGTCTCAGTTTTAACACCTTTTTTAAAGGCCCAGATCTGCAAAACCCCTAAGCAAAGGGGACCACCCAAAAAGCGGCACCCTGAAGACCAAGAGTCTCCAAAAAGTCCGGGACAAAGTTGTGGAATACAGATCAGGGTTGGGTTTAAAAAATATCAAAAAATTTGAACATCCCAGGACCATTAAACCCTTATTAAAAATTGAAAAAATATGGCCCCACAAAAAACCGCCAAGAGGGGGGGCCGCCCCCAAAAACCAGGCCCCCAGGCAAGGGGGCATTAATCAAGAGGCCAAAAAAGGGCCCAAAAGAAACCCCTGAAGGGCTGAAAAACCCACAGCGGAGATTGGAGTATCTGTCCACGGGGACACTTTAAGCCGTCACTTACAAGGGGGCTTTAGGGAAAGTGGCCCAAAAAAAAAAAGCCTTGTTTAAAAGAAAAAAAAAGCAACACATTTGTTTTTCGTAAAAAGCCATGTCGGAACTCCCCAACAAGGGGAAGAAGTTACTTGGTAAACCCAAATTGAGAATCTGGGGGTATGCTTAAGTTGCTGTACACCACGGAAAACCCATCAACTTGGGGGACTGGAGGTTTTTCCGAGAAGGGGCAAAATCCCAGTGGCTGGATTGCCAAGCTTAAAGACAACCCGAGACTTGCAGCTGAAATTGCTGAAAAAGGTGGCTCTACAAATAGGGAATTTTGGGGGGGTGAATAGTATGCCGCTAAAAGTTTTTTTTATTTTTGCTTATTTTATTTTTTTCCAAAAAAATTTATTTTGCTCTTCAAAGTGGTCATTTTGGTAACAAATGATAAACCCCCCCCAAAAAAAATTTAATTTCAGGTTGAAAAGCAAAAAATGGGAAAATCCCAAAGGGGTGAATTTTTTCGCAAACCCCACTGTAAACTCGGGTTTCCCTTAAAACTTTTTTCCTTTTCCCAAAAAAAATTGGGAGCCCAAAAACCCTTTTTCCCAGCGGGCCCACGGGACAGTTATCTAACGAGTAATTTAAAAACCTTATTTTTTAAATTATCTCTTATTAAACCTCCATAATGGGACCGTTAGGGGTTTTTATGTTAAAAATTTGCCCAAAAACTATATAGCCTGTTTTTATTTATCACAATTTTTTTTTCTAATATTTTTTTTGGGTAGGTAAAGACACGTGAAAATTGAAAAAAAAGAATCTCGGGTTTTCCCTGTGGCCCATGTTGGTGGAAGATTAGACTTGGCAGTTGGGGTGAAGGAAACCCGTAACCACGTTTTAATCCCGTGCCGCCCTGCCCAAAGTTTCTTCCTAAAATGGGAATGTTTTGGTTCAAGATTTTTTTGGCCCCCCCCTGCTTGGACTTTTCAAAACCAGTCTCGAAGCATTTTTCCCCCTACCAAGAAAGCAGTTTCATGGTACCACACACACGCACAAAATTTAAAAATTTTAATTTTGGGAAAAGGTATTTTATAGTATGCTAACTAAAGTTTTCAAAATTTTTACATGGTGATCATTTGATAAAAAATAACTAGGTAAAGAAATTGCATTTATTCATTTTTAAATGGGGTAAGTACTTTGGGCAGTTTACTTTTTCCCTCCCCATGTTCTTTGGTCCAATAGGGCCCTGGGGGTTCTCGCGACCATAGAGAGGGGATGAAAATCAGTCGCTTCTGAGTGTATTTGACGGTATGGGTATGATCCCTCCCTGGGGAAAAAAGTTTCCATGTGGATATGAAACAACATTTTTTTTAGGTTACACAGTTGATAAATTTAAAATCCCCTTTAAAACAAATGTCAAACCTTCTACTATTTTTTAAAAGCGTTATTTAGACATTCTTATCCCTATATTATAAAAAGACTATTGTTTTTAAAAACATAAAATTTGAAATGTAAAGTTTCATCCCAGTGTGTTTGAAACTCCCCCATTGCTCTAACCCCCTTGTCCAGTCTGTTGCCCAGTAAAACGGTGACCCCGCAGGATGCTCCGAGGGCTTTGTAGATTTTTGGGATCTGAGGACCCGCCAAATTTTTTCGTCTCCTGAGGGGAAAAGGGCTTTGCGTGCCCTCTTCCGACTGTCTTGGGTGTTTGGGCCCAGATAGTTATTGGTGATGGGGCACCAAGGAACTTTTAAGCTCCCAAACCCGTTTTCCCTACACCCCTCGATGAGAATGGGGGGTGCCATCCCTTTTTTTTCCCCGTAGTCCAACATCTCCTTTTTCTTTGGGCCATTTGGGAAGGTTTTTATCCGGGACCACAAAGGCCAGGTCTTGACCCCCTCCCCTTTGGCTGTCCATCGTGTCGGTGATCAGGCCTACCACTGTTGTGTCGTCGGCAAACTTAAGATGGGGGGTTGGAGTCGGCTGGCCCTGCAGCATGGGGGAACAGGGGGAAGGAGGGATGAGCACCACCCCGAGGGCCCCTGTTTGGGATCATGTGGCGATGTGTTGTTACCCCCCCTCCACCTGGGGCGGCCCCTCAGAGTCCGGATCCGTTGCAGTGGGGGAGGTGTTTAGCCCGGATCCTTGCTTAGTGATGAGCTTTGAGGGGACTATGGTTGAATGCTGAGCGTAAATCATGAACTAATCGAAAGAACTTGCAAAGCAATGAATACACATAGACAAACAAATTCCCTGGTGGGTTTAGGAGACGGCAGTTTTACAGCCTGAAAAGTTTTCATGCTAATAACCACGGCAAGCCAACACATTGACTTTGGGGAAAAAGGGGTTAAAATATCCCTTTTTTTTTCATGAGTGCAGATGACTTGGTTGTTTTGGGCCTTTGAAACCATCATTTGGGGCCCGAACCGTGATTCGATAGGAAAATTTCCCCGAACTTGTGAACAAGGGGGTTTATGTACATACAAATGAATGTAAAGGGAAAGAAGTTGCTATAGTATGGGGTTTTCAGACCAGTAAAGTTTTGGGCACACCTACTTCAAGGGTTTTTCTTTATTTTACTATTTTACA
>JAGTTL010001439.1:0-14018 GCA_036851935.1 Coregonus suidteri | reverse complement strand
TTTTACCCCACCTCACAGTTCATCCCCAATCAAGCCTACTGCCTATCCAAACCCGTAACCTTTTTTTTTTTTTGGTGGGGGTTCTCCTTTTTGGGGGGGGTTTTAAGCCCCGGGGGGGGTAGAAATGGGGGAAGGTATCCGGGGGAATAAAATTGCGGGAAATATTCCTATGATGGGGTATTTATCAATAAAATGGGGGGGGGAACAGGAGAATTTTATACCTAAATACAAATAAACCCCCGGGAAAAGGGGGGTCTGAGCGGGGCAACCCTGAGGTACCTTTAACCAATTGAGACGTGTTCAAAACAATTGGAACTCGGAAATCTCCAATTTCCGTTTTTCAGTGCGTTCAAGACAACTGGGAACCCCTAAAAAAAAAATTGCTGCTGGGAAAATATTTTTGAACGGTCATCCAACTGGGAAAATTCCAATGGGGAAATAGACATTGACGAAATTTTTTCCGAGTTCCCAGTTGTTTTAAAGCACCTAAGTCAGCGAGTGAACTACCATACCTTTTTTCTAAAAATATTTGTCGGACAGATGCTTCGCACACACCTAAATTAAAAAACGGGTTGTTAGAAAATAAGCAAAAAATCGAAATCTTTTGAAATTGACAAGTTAAAACATGGGCCTATAGAAATTAGAAAGGCAGGGGGGGTGTTTGGGTTTGGGGCCCGGGCGGGTTAAACTGTCCTGTTGCATAAAAACCCACATTTTGGAACAGTGAGTGCATTCTGACATCACACTCATAAAAAAATAATATAATAAACACACTGGGGCGACCGTTAGATGATATTTGGAACTCGTGTGAAAAAAGTTAAATACGTTGTTCTTACTTGATTATTTTATGTTTTACATTTTTACTTAAAATGATTAAGTAGTAGTCAGACAGTTTTGGTATTCGAGTAAAAAACAGACGATCATCTGTGTTGTATTAAGTATTATTAAGCAGTTTGATGTGCTAGGAGGTGTAATTGATAGTGATGACGGATATCAAAAAACCGTTGGGCAAATTGATGTTCAACAATGTCTGCTAAGGTGCGTTAAAATGACCAAATCCTCAAAATATATAATCAATGTTGAACATTGAAGGTCCAATGCAGCAGTTGTTATCGCAATATCAAATCATTTCTGGGTAACAATACGTACCTTAATGTGGTCCTCTGTAGCTCAATTGTAGAGCATGGCGCTTAGTAACGCCAGGGTAGTGGGTTGGATCCGCGGGACCACCCATACGTCAAAATGTATGCACTACACGACTGTAACGATCGCTTTGGATAAAAAAGCGTCTGCTAAATGGAATATTATTAAACAAAAATTGACTTCTTAGCAAAGAGCAATTTTCTCTCAAGCAATAATTTTTGCTAGGACTGCTGGGAGTGGTCTGAGTGGGGAGGGCGGAAAACTGAAAAACTAGCTGTTTATTGGCAGAGAGGTTTGAAACTCTCCTATTGTTCTAATCAACTAATTTACTGCACTAGTTATGTCACCAGGCGCAGGCCCAAAAACTCCATCCCACCAAAACAGGCTGAATTTCAGGTGGGCTTTTCAAACAGCTCTTACACTAAAGTGCATTATCATCATTTTCCACAATATTATTCCAACCTCATAGTTTTGGAAATATATATATAAAAAATCAAGTCTTTAAGACTAACCACTGGAAAAATTACTAATCAGAAGTACTTACTTACTTTAGACTTGAAGGTGAAGGTTAAGCATTTAATTAACAGGGACCCTACATTTTTATGTTTCACTACAACAAATATTAATAATAATATTAACTTCAATAGTTTGTAGTTCAGAAACCATATGGGTGGATAATGTCACTTTATGACTTGAAGCATTGGACACTGAAATACTTTGAGTTGTGTTACTCATATTTGTTTTAGGCAACGAGTTTCCATAACAAAAAAGAAAAAGTACTTAGCATAACTAATTACTTTTTACAGTGTCTTTGTCTCCTGTTCGAGGCAGCTGACCCCTATTCTGATCCTGTTATAAGGATAGCGAGAGTATAGAGACCGATAGGAAGAGATGGGGAAGCGTTGGGAACGAAGGAAGCAAAGTGTAGTCTTTCATCCCAAATTCCAAATAGTATGGTGGCCAATACAAATTTGAAATTAGCATGATTCAATCTGATCAATGTGTTGGCCTGCCCTCACGCGGGCCTGTTGTAAACATGACCCTGGACAATACATTTAATTAATTAATTGAATAATGGAATGTATCAAACGGCAGAGCTTTTATCCAAAATGACTTGAAGGGAAACATGAATGAAGGGAAAACGGGATTGACTTTACCGGTTAAGGATGAATGGCAGGACTCGGATGCTGTTTTCAGAAAGTGGAGCGATGGTTGGCGGCAGGGTTTCACCGGTCCAGCGATGAGGGAGGCAGGCAGCTAGCATGAGGCCAGGAAGCTGCTTTGGAGCCTTCGGTGAAGCAGGGCCGTGGACTATGTCGGTTCGGTAGATACATGATGGTTTGCGCTCTTGAGAATGGGCTGCGGAAGCGCCTGGGTGAAGCATATCGGAGCTGCCAGCTTGGCGGAGAGAAAATGTCGTTAAAGCAGGTGGCTTGCTGGTCCGTGAAACGAGAGGAAATGAGAGGAGATAAACAACCTGAAGGCAGAGCGAACCGAAATAAAAACTCTGAAACCATGAAAATGTCAAGTGCCAACTGATTTCAACAGCGAGGTTGAGAAACAAAAAAACTAGGGGTTTGTGAACGAGACATAATGGGAGCAGCTACATAAATATAGCTCCATTAAGTAATACAAAGGGGATATTTTTTTGTCATTTAGCAGATGCTCTTATCTAGAGCGACTTACAGTTAGTGAGTGCATACATTTTCATACTGGCCCCCCGTGGAAACGAACCCAACAATCCCGGCGTTTTCAAGCGCCATGCTCTACCAAGTGAGCTACAGGGGACATGATGCAGTTAGGTCAAAGACATAATGCCTACTCTGCGACATAATGGGCAGTTCTTGAACTCTGAGTCATGCCCCTGATTCTCTATACCGCAGAGATGGTCCCTATATCAACTTTTCTTTAAACAAATCAAAATATATTTATATTTTAGATTCTACAAAGTAGCCACCCTTTGCCTTGATGACAGCTTTGCACACTCTTGGCATTGTCTCAACCAGCTTTACCTGGAATGGTTTTCCAACAGTTTTGTAGGAGTTCCCACATGAGCACTTGTTGGCTGCTTTTCCTTCACTCTGCAGTCCAACTCATCCCAAAACATCTCAGTTGGGTTGGGACGGGTGATTGTGGAGGCCAGGTCATCTAATGCAGCACTCCATTACTCTCCTTCTTGGTCAAATAGCCCTTACACAGACTGGAGGTCAAGACGTTTCTCACTGGTTTGAGATGGTATTTCAGTTGATTACAGATGTTATCGACACTTTTCCATCTGACCTTTGACCCACCGAGAAGAATCAAATTACATTTTGAGTCAGAAAAAAAACATAAACACCTTTGACTAATCTAGTGACTGTTTGTCTTGTATGGGGCTTTCCAGAAAGAGTTATCAGCAGTGGCTACAAAGGTAGCTCTATGTCCCCATTGAATTAACTGTCTGTCTACCATAACAATATAGATTATTTTCCCCGCTTGTTCCTGTCACATTCTCTCATGTGTAATGTGGGATTTTAAAATCAGTGAAGCGCAAAAGTGTACATTATCTACCGTCAAAAACATTCTGTCATGCAGTCAGAGAACGTTGCAGCTTGTTACTTATTGACTTGAGAGACACAAAAGGAGAGGTTAAAATGCTTAGCACCGAGGGAAATATCTGTGAGTCCCAAAATGTTTTGGCTTGTCAGCAATCAAGTTTTTAAGATATATAACTTACAAAAATACATAAACACAGCCGGTATGATGCATTTTACATCATATGCTGTTTTTGGGTGGAATTTTCCTTTAAGATTACTGTTCAGATTACAATACTTAGTAATTAGGACATTTGAGGGTTCTCCTCCACATCCTGAAAGAGAGGTAGAACAAACCTTACAAAAAAAAATATGCCACTATAAGATTGTTGTTACAGGTCCTCTGCATACTTGCAATTTGAAAATATTTTAAAAGAATTATGCAGTGCATTCAGAAAGTATTCAGACACTCTTCCCCTTTTTCACATTTTGTTACGTTACAGCCTTATTCAAAAATGTATTAAATTAATGTTTGTTCCTCATCATCTACACACAATACCCAATAATGACAAAGCGGAATTTTAGCAAAAGTATACAAAATTAAAAAACATAATCACCTTAGATTACATATAAGTATCCAGACCCTTTTGCTATGAGACTAAAAATTTAGCTCAGGTTGCATCCTGTTTCAATTGATCATCCTTGAGATAGTTCTGCAACTGATTGGAGGTCCACCTGTGGTAAATTCAAATTGATTGGACATGATATGGAAAGGCAACACTTGTCTATATAAGGTCCCAACAGTTTTTAGTGGCATGTCCAGAGCAAAAAAACCAAGCCATGAGGTCGAAAGGAATTGTTTCGCAGAGCTCCGAGACAGGATTTATGTCGAGGCACAGATCTAGGAAGGATATCCAAAACATTTCTGCAGCATTGACGGTTCCCAAGAACACAAGTGGCTTCCATCATTCATTAAATGGAAGAAGTGTGGAAACCACCACAGACTCAATCTAATGGCTGGCCGCCGGCAAACCTGAGCAATCGGGGGAGATGGGCTTGGTCAGGAGGTGACCAAGAACCGAATGGTCAATCTGACAGAGCTCCAGAGTTTTCCTCTGTGGAGATGGGAGAACCTTCCAGAAAGGACAAGTCTGAATGTCCTTGAGTGGCCCAGCCACGAGCCCGGACTTGAAACCCGATCGAACATCTCTGGTAGACCTGAAAATAGCTGTGCAGCGACGCTCCCCATCCAACCTGACAGAGCTTGAGAGGATCTGCAGAGAAGAATGGGAGAAACTCCCCAAATACAGGGTTGCCAAGCTGGTAGCATTATACCCAAAAAAACTTGAGGCTGTAATCACTGCCAAAGGTGCTTCAACAAAGTACTGAGTAAAAGGTTCCTGAATACTTATGTAAATGTGATATTTCAGTTTTTTTTTTTTTTATACATTTGGTGAAATTTCTTAAAACCAGTTTTTTTGCTTTGTAAATTATGGGGTATTGTGTGTAGAGTGATGAGAGAAAACAACTATTTAATCAATTTTAGAATAAGGCTGAAACGTAACAAAAGGTGGTAAAGGGAAAGGGGTCTGAATAATTGTCCGAATTCACTGTACTTTCATATTGTTAAGCCACAAGGCATGAAAAATGGTCCCTTTTCCCATTTATTCACCTTGTTCAATAAATAAGTGAGTGAATGCTAAATGCCACTATGCCTCCTGGCATAAAAAAATTACATTCTGTATTGTTAAAATCAATTCTTAATGACATTGTTAATGGAGGTGGAAAACATTGCCGGATATGGATGGAAATTAAATATTGTTTGTTAAGACCTTTTTCAAGCCACCGCAACTTGCTCTGCGTGGTGTTATATTTTTATCAAAATATTTTGCTCACAAGGGCTGAATGATAGCCATAGGGGGGGGGCACATAAATCACACTTGCACCATCCATTTCTCTTTGATCGTTCCCTGACTGCTGCTGACCCACCCCCCACTCTGTTTTTAACTCATAGATTTTATGCTAAAGGTACACACCACAGATGTGATCAGCATACGTGTCTCTGACACAGCGTGAATTGGATTGTCTTCTGAAAAAGGTGGGTTAATTCGAGCTGCACCTGGCCCCTTTTTGAATGCCATAATTTATTATTAGAGAGCTCGCATTGACCGATTGATTTTGAGCGAGGATGCTATTGACTGCGGGCCTGCAGGATACTAGCTGGAAGCTGTGTGCCAGCCACACATACCCTCACAGCACACACACTGTAACGGTTTTGACTTGAGGTATTATTAGGGGTGCCAGGTAGGTTGTGCTACCAGAGAAAGCATGGGTTTCTCCTTTTAGTTCGGGAGGGGAATAAGTCCCATCTGGTCCGTCAAGTCACACCAATACAAAGGACTTATGTAAAAGTCAAGATGGAAATATACCTTTCATAAACCCCCCCTAAAACCTTGGAAAGGGAACTTCAAACAAGTGTATTCTTTTGCTTGGTTGTATTCACACATAAAAGATAAATTATCACACCCACCCACACACAACAATATAACAAATTCAATGCACTTTATGTTCATTTAGAAATGTCCTGTACCCTCGGGCATAAAAAGAGTCCAGCCCGGTAAATAAGTTCCGTGGCTCAAGTGCCCCTTAGTCCCGCAACGCTTGTCCGTAGCATAAACCCAGTATAATTCATACACTCAAAATAAACACTTATTTTGTAACACAACTATAAAGCGTATCAAAGACTACCCAAAGGAATAATAACGTCCTCACACAACTACATAAAATCACCAGTATAACCATCACCCCAAACAAATGAAATACCGATACAAAAAAATTGTAGTCAAGTCGGCCAGTCAGAATCCGCCAACAGCCCTCCAGCGGAGGAAAGGCCACGAAAACCAACGGAGAGTTGTAGTCCACAGACGCACAGAGTGGATCCAATCCTGGCGTAAACTCCGCCTTTAAGGCCACAAAAACACACTGTAAGGCAACAAAACAACGTAATGGCGAAGCTTCATGAACTGAAGGTAGTCCACATCCCTCATTCATGTCTCATCGCAACTTCTTCTTTTGCGCAGCTGATGCTGGCTATTTAATGGGGAATTAAAGGGGAAGCGCCCTATTTAGAAGGAGAAGCCTTGAGACGGTTCAGAAATATTCAGGCCGTCACACACCCCCTCCCACTGGAAAAAGCCGACCATTGCCCGGGAAGGCAGATCTTGGTCGGGGAAACCGAGAAAGGTCTCCTCATCACTTTCCTCTACAAAAATATTCATTACTTTTTGGCGCTCACGGCTCCTCAAGCTGAGGGGTCACAGGCATTAAGCGTGAGACTTCTGGGTCTGGGAATCCGAGAAAAGTCTCCTTACTTTCCTCTTCAAAGATCTTCCAGGACCTTGCTGCGCGCAATCTCCTCTCATTTCCTCCAGCCGAGGGTAACATGCCTTCAGGCTTGAGACATGGACCAACGCGCATATCTTCACCTGTGTCCTCTTTCACCACTCGGTAGTTCAAAGGGCCCACCTGCTCCAACATCCTCTATGGTCCTTGCCATTTAGTACTGAGCTTGGCCGAGAAGAGTTGGTTCAGCTTTCGAGTAAGGATTGATAGCGAAGCCCACACCCCATCACGAAGCTGGAACTGCAGGTCTCGTCTGGTTCTCTATACTAATTTTCTCTTCTGCTTTAGTCGAGCCTGGGATCATGTTTCCTTGAGACAAGCGACTCTCAAGTCGTGGAGATGGTCTACCTGTTCCATAGCCAAGCAGCGTCTGGAGTACGCTGCTGATGCTGTAGCACACCATATTCCCAAGGGTCCTCGGAGGAGACGACTTCAAGTTTCAGCTTCTGCAGGTGGTGACTCCCGTGTGACTCTTGCACAGCAGAATTCAGGGCAAATTCGAAACTCGTGAAGGTTCTTGTCCCCGTGTTTGTTCTGGGTCCCTACATAGGAGCAACCTTGTCCTTCAAGGTTCGGTTTATATTACTCTCCTCAGTGAGGTTTGTCCTGTGGGTGATTATGCTGTGGTCAGCGTACCCTGTCTCAGGTTTCCATCTATTGGCAGATTCTCCTCCAATAAATCAGAGACCAATTGGGAACCTCGATCAAGACAGAAATGTAATCATGCACGCCCCCAGCGAGTCAGGATCTCTCTCGTAAGATGTTAGAGACTGTCCTCGCTTGTGGCCTGAACGCAGGGCAAAGAAGCCTCAACCCACCTGGAATAGTAATCACAAAAACAAGCATGTACACATTCTGATTGGAGATCTTCTAGGAAATGGAGCCCATCCATAATCCCACTCCTAACATTTCCCAAGGTCCGGGGAACCACATTTTTGCTGCAACTTGCCAGCAAGGTTTCTACCTTCTGGTTTTGTACATTTGACAACCCTTACATTTTCGGATATGTGATTTCCACATCCAATGCTCCGATTGGCCAGTAACAGTAATGCCTTGCAACGTTTGTAGGTTTTTGAACCTGCCCAAATGACCATCTTAATGGTCTTCATGAAAAATGTTGAATGCAATTGAAGGCGTAGAAGTTTCAGGTATGTATATTTGGTAGAGTTGTTCTGGTGAGGTAAGCTTTTGTGACAACTCGTTAGACTTTGTCTTCACTGATGGTCAGCTTTTGTGGGTACGGTTGCACCATCTGTTCTTCATCTTCCAGGATAGGTCTGGTACGAAACCTGTACTTCGGGGATCATCCTGTTTGGGCTTTCCAAATGACCTCATCAGAGATGGGAATTCCAGGTTTTGGGTGAGTCCTCGACTGCTAGACAGGACGTAGCACATGTAAGATGAGGGCCACCATTACCAACAAGCAGGATCTCTTGGTAAGGCATCTGGAACAGTGGTTGTATGTTTCCTTTTCTGTATTTCTACTACTGCACAAAGGTGACTCTTGCAACCGTAGAGCCCATCTGGATGATCCTGGTGCTTTGGTTTGTTGTCTTGAACACCCACAAAAGGGAGGAATTGGTCCATTGACCAAAGTGAAGTGTCTTCCTCCAGGTAGTTTAACCTCCACTTTTCCGAAAGCCCATACCACCTGCAAGGCGCTCTTGCGGCTCGGTTGTGGAGTAAGTTGCCGTTCTGCTCCATTCAAATGTCCTACTGGACAACTCTAGCACTTGATTCTTCAGTAAAACCAAGTCCCAGTCTGTTGTTAGGAGTCTGGCCAGCACCATCCCAACATCACGTGCATCAGTGTAAATGCAACAAAAGGGAAATCAAAGTTGGGATACCCAAATGGGGAGGGGTGACAAGGTGTCGTTTCAGGTTTTCAAAGGAGTTTTCTGGCACTCTGCGTCCATGCGGAATTTCGCTCCTTTTCCGCTTCAACCCGTTGAGGGGGTTCTGCCACCTGGGGAGTAAGTTCCAACACAAACCGATGGTAACAATCCAGCCATGCCCCAGGAACCGTTGATGGGCCTTGAGTGTGGTTGGCACAAGGGAAGTCCCTTGTACAGCCTTGGTCTTTTTCAGATCCACATGAATACCATCACAAGACACAATAGGGCGAAGGAACTTCAGGGATGTTGGCAGAAGGTTTTTGCTCTTCTTCATGTTCACTGTCAGAACCAGCTTCGCTTAGCTTGTCCAACACTGCTTGAAGGTCTTGAAAGTGTTGCTTCTCTGTTCTGGGAGTAAGAAAATTTATATCGTCCAGGTAAACGAAACGATATCTTCCCTCCCTTTGAGCTCACCTAACGCAATCTCCATGAGTCCTTTGGAAAAAGTGGCAAGGTGCAATTCTTTAATCAAACAGGCATCACATTAAAGTAAAACAATCCGCTCAGCACAGACAAAAGCAAGTCTTGTCCTTGCTTTTGCCTGGTCCCATCTCAACCTGCCAAAGTAGCCACTATTGAGGTCAAGGGTATGACACAACAGCGCCAGACAATGACTCCAGAATCTCGTGGGTGGTGGGAAGAGGATAGGCCATCATTCTGGGAAACATTGTTGGTTCCTTCCTATAGTCCCACACAAAATCTAAGACCACCGTTCCTATTTTTTTTATGATGACAACAGGAGCAGCCCAGGGATAAGGGAGGAACGTTCTCTTAATAATCTTGTGTCAACATAATCATTAATGAGTCCCTTTTGGATGATTAGCTTTCAGCTGGGGACAAACGATAGTGGCTTTTGCTTGAATCGGCATTTCCTGTGTAAGGAAATTTTGTGCTTCAGGATTCCGGTGGCGTCCTAACTTTGAAAGTACACACATCAGCATTATTCCCTGCAAGCTGTTCCAACAGCCTTAACCTCCTTCTGGCTGTTTCAGCTGAGGCTTCTTCTTACAGCCGGTAAAAGGAAATCCTCAGAAGGATTAATGCCGGGTTAGTGGTACCGTAGCACCCGGCAGAGAGAGACTTCCACATTTAGACCCCAATCAGGTAACTTTGTACCTGCTGATTGGAAGAAATGCTTCTTGCCTCGGGATTGTTTTGGAAAACCAAGTAGCCATTGTGTGCGATTGCAATCTGGACCCCACTGAAGTACATGAAATCAATTCCCAACGCGACAGGAAAAGCAAGGTTCTTGTTTTGTAGGATAACCGAAGAATCATATAGGAACCGTTACACAGTGCAACTCCCACCCCGACTAAACTCCATCCAAGTGGTCGTTTAGCCGCACCGTCAGCCATATACATGGACGCTTCCTGTCCCACGGCCTTTCAAGTTGTATTTTGGACTTCCAACCTTCCTTCCACAGTTTTCTCATGAATCAGTGTGTAGGATGACCCGGGTGTCCAGGATGGCTCTTCTGGTCCATAAGGTCCTATGGACAGGGGTAACAACCAGCTGGTGTGGTATTAACTGAAGAGTAAGGTGATGTCGGCAGAGGGGGGGCGTAGGCAGTGACTCTTGAGGTTTCAGCTCTGGTCCAAAGCACCCAGAG
This sequence comes from Coregonus suidteri, assembly GCA_036851935.1. NCBI lineage: Eukaryota > Metazoa > Chordata > Actinopteri > Salmoniformes > Salmonidae > Coregonus > Coregonus suidteri. The sequence continues at coordinate 3,456 of JAGTTL010001439.1, read as the reverse complement.
TAGGATGGTCACGTTCCTGCGAAGGGTGTTAGGGGGTGTTGGCCTGTTGTGATTTGTGGTTACTGGAAGGGTTTACTTGATACGGTCTTGGACATGTAGCTGAAGCATGTCCATTTTTGCTACATCTCCAACAGAACATGGGCGGGTCTTGGCTGGAGGACTCCCTGGCTGTGGTTGCTGATCTGGCTTGTGTCACTGTCCTGGGTGTCTGTTTCTTCTCTCCCACTGTTCACATTGCTGTTGGCATTATTCTCTGGCCCCTTGTCGAACTGCTGTCCGAATGCGAAACAGTCCATCGACAGTGGTGACTCTTTCTTTTCTCTCGAGTTGACTGGCTAGTAGTGGTTGCTGTGTCTTCAAGATCAACTTAATAACCTCTTCATCCTCAAATGCCAGGTTTGCACACCTTCTGCACCGGGAGGTGGTTAACGTATGCAAAAGTCGACGAATATTCTCATTCTCACCTTTGCACTCGTTCCTCCTGAATTCATGTCTTGCCAGCTCATCTGTGTAGTCCTCAGACAAAGAAATGCAGATGAAAACTTGGCCTCACAGTCCATCCCAGGAAGGTAGTGGTGAGACGTGGCCAACATCCCACCAGTCCTCCGAGCTGTCCCCTGCAACACATTTCCCTCAATGTGGCAAGGAGTTTCTCTTCATCAGCCAGGGGATTGAGGGCAAGAAAAGTCCTGACACTCTTTCCAGATACATTAGCGGATCAGGACTGTCATCCTTTTTTCCCAAAGGTGGAAATTGTGCAATTTATGTGGATTGGGGCTCGCTCCCTACATGACGTCTACGCAACATCAACATGACAAAAAGAGCTAGGGAGGGATTGAGGAAGTATAGGGTGAGGGAGTTATGGGACCATGAAAATGAACACCAGGATGCATTGGTGGATTGCATCCTGCAAGGTGTTGCTGCAGCATGGCCTTGTCTTGGCTGTTCTGAGGTGCCCGCTTGGCCCTCAGTGGTCGGAACAGCAGTGGACCACAAGATAAGCTCTGTGCATAGGAGTTGTTGCCCTAATAGGCATGCCATGTCAACAGACCACATCATACGCAATATTTTAACACAATTAGAGAGCGCTGTCTGCACGTGGTCTACATGGTTAACCAGGGGAGAAAATACAGAATTTGACGTCCTTTAGGAACTCAGTGGGATGAGGGTTGCAGGCGCCCACTGGAGAGAGTGCAGTGAGTTGGCTTTGTTTGGTAGTCAAACTGCCTGTCCATGTGCACTACAGTAATTTTCCTGGCTTCGCCGCTCCACTGAGCGCTGTCAGAGTGTGAAGTTTAGAGTACTCAGTGAGTTTTTCTGAATTTCCATGGCACTCTGTTTTGTTGCTCTACACTCAGACATTTGAATTTATGATGGATTATAGTTTGGAGGATGTTTGTTTGATTCCTTACGAATATCAAGGATGTCACATGGAAGTTGTAAGACTTACAACCTCTGGAGATAAACCAGACAATGGAGGAGATTGGCCCGTCAGAGGGAGGGCTAGCTCAAGTACCTTCACACAGGATCCATGTCAATCAGTGCGTTACTAGTTTAGACCTGTGGCCTGTGGTCGCCGACCGAGCCATTTAGATTCACCAGGGCTCTGGCCCACATCAACTTCCATTATTTCACTATTCACATTAGGATGTTTGTATTGTTGGCTCGGTAGTCAGAATGGCCTGTGGGTATTCCCCATGACCAGGTATGATATGGATGAGCACATTTTTCTTGTAGTGTGAATCCATTATTTTTAATTCCACTCAAAAGATTTACTTTGTGGTTTGTTTCTCAATGTTGAGGTCCCAGCTGTGGTGCCATTTTTTTATGTACGCGTTTTGACTTGAGTAATTATTAGGGTGTCCCCCCAGGTATGCTTGTGCCTACCAAGTAGAAAGCAATGCGGTTTCTTCCTTTTTAGTTCGGGAGGGAATAAGTCGCCCTCTGGTCCGTTCAAGTCCCATCCACTACAAAGGACTTATGTAAAAGTCAAGATGAAATTATACTTTTCACAATACCCTACAACCCATGGAAAGAACTTCAAACACAATTGTATTCCTTTTGCTTGGTTGTATTCACAGTACATAAATGATCACCAACCCACACCCACACACAACAATATAACAAAGCATGGTCACGTATGTTTTTCATTTCAGAAAATGTCCTGTGACCTCGTGGCATAAAATAAGAGTCCAGCGCCCGCGTACATAAGTTCGCGTGGCTCAAGTGCCCTATGCCCCGCAGATCGCTTGTTTCCCTAGCATAAACCTCAGTATATTCATACACATCAAAATATGACGATCTTGATATTTGTAACCCCACTATAAATCGTATCAAAGACTACCCCAAAAAATAATACGTCCTCACAACTACATAAATCACGTATACATCACCCCAAACAAATGAAATACCGGATACAAAAAGGTGTAGTCAGTCGGTCAGTCAGACAATCCGCCAACAGCCCTCCATCGGCTGAAAGGCACCGAAAACCAACGGAGAGTTGTAGTCCACAGACGCCAGAGTGGGATCCAATCCTGGGTAAACTCGCTTTAAGGTCACACACAAACTTGGGTTTAAGGCAACAAACCAACGTAATGGCGAAGCTTCATGAACTGAAGAGTAGTCCAACATCCACATTCCATGTCCTCATCGCAACTTCTCTTTTGCGCAGCATGATGCTGGGTTATTTTACTTGTTGAATGAAAGGGGAATCGCCCTATTAGAAGGAGAACCTTGTGAGACGGTTCACAGAGATATTCAGGGCCGTCACAACACACACACACAACACACGCATGTGCTCAATGCACAAGTGTGTTGCACATTCAAAGACAGCCACGCACAACACACAAGTGCACACACACACACGCCCACACCATGCCATGAAATGTATTTGAATTCTTTGTGCTACTTCTACTGTCTATTCGGATCTCAGCATCTCCTCTTATGGATCAATTAATAAGTGTAATTATGGTGCTACTGTAACCGTTTCCGCTTCAGCGCACGAACTGTTTTTCACATCAGTTTCATTATGTCGCCTCCTGCATCTGACATGCCTTTGAAGCTTTGCATAGAGTAGTGAGCATTGCAGAATTAACATATGTCACTTTTTAAACCAATATGCAAGCCCAGACCTTAATTCTTACAGTAGTAACCCCCCACCCCCAGTCCGCCTCTCTTTGGTGGTCCATGAAATACTGCAGTAGATCCTTGTTACAACTTCGATTCTAGTTGTCCACACACGTGGCATAACTTTTTATTGCTTTTCATTGTTGGTGTAGTTTCAAAATGCCTGTCAGAGAATAACAGCCACTCTGTTCAAAAAGAGAACAGTATAATTAGGTTTTCCTAAAGGAAAATCCTTTTTCCACCACATCAAAGAATTTGCATATGCAGCAATGTCTGCAGATGTGGTGGTCAAATACAGTACATTACAACGTGATCTCGTAGACAGGTCAG
>JAGTTL010001438.1:0-14026 GCA_036851935.1 Coregonus suidteri | reverse complement strand
TATGATTATAATTATTATTACTATTGATATTAATATTATTATTAATATTATCATTTGGATGATTAGGATGATAATTATTATAATACGTATTGTTATTAATATTACTATAATGATGATGATGATTATTATAATAATTATTATTACCCTGTACTATTATTAATGATGTTTGGTTTGGTGTAATATAAATCAGTTATTTTTTTTATTGTGGTGGTTTAATGATGTGATTTTTTTTCTGAATTGTATATAGTATTTGTTATGACGAGTTTCTCTGGTATCGAGTACTTCAGGATGTAAGAGAATAGTTAAACACTTAGATGGAGAGTTGGTTCATAGTATTTCATTATTACAGTACCGGATTCACATGACAAGCGGTAACGGGCGTAGCCTATTGTCATCTGAATGATAGGCATACAAAATCTCTCAGTTTATATACAGCTTTGCTGTATTCAATCCAACATGTTGCCAACCATTATTGAGTGTCACTCCCAACAACAATAGTATCATCCTGCAACCAGTCATCTCACACTCTAATAAAGATATTCCATCACGTACTCATTCTAAGATGAACACAAGTGGCCCCAAAGCTATCTTGGCACTCAGACCTTCTGGCACCCACCAGTGACAGAAATAATTACATGGAATGTCCTCATCCTCCCAATCCCATGCCGCTCATACAGTCAAAGACATGAACAAATAATGTATAAAAAGACGTTATATCAGTATTGTACATTCTTAACTAAATAGAAAACACATCTGACTTCTCTAGACCCTTCCTCCTGACAGCAAATATCAGTTATTATGGGCTGCAGGTAGCCCAGCAGTTAATAGCATTGGGCCAGTAACTGCAAGGTAGCTGGTTTGAATCCCTGAGCCGACGAGGTGAAATAAGGCATTAAACCTAATTGCTCCTGGCTAAATTACATACATGTATTATAATGACAAGATATTGGACTGTCTGCTCTAACAATGGGCACAAAAACACTGTGGGCACAAAAACACAGGTCTGAAGAGTGTATGTACATACAGAGACACTTCTAGTGTAGGGGTGATAGACAGGGAGGTTGGCTGTGTGTGATGGTAAACTAAACATCTTAGGGTTGACTGTGTGAGTCTACAGCATATTCTAGTGGGTTTCTACTGTAGTCTGTTATCATTCCTCAATCTGTCAACATGAAGAACCTGCTGCAAACAACACTTGTTCATTAGACAGCTCAGTTTCAACAGATAATGGATTCTCAGACTCATAGGCTGCGTTAACACAGACAGCCCAATTCTGATCTTAATAATTGGTCTTTTGACCAATCAGATTAGATATGTTGCCAATAATTGGTGTACCAACCACTCAACACAACAACCCAAGGACTCCACTACTAAACCCTCAATACAACAACCCAAGACTCCACCTACCAAACCCAGTCATTCAAAACACAAGAGTCAGTAAAACTGAGTTACAATTCAGAGAAGGAAGTCAGTCAATGAAATAAATTCAATAGGTCCTAATCTATGGATTTCACATGACTGTGCAGGGGCGTAGTCAATGGTGGGCCTGGGAGGACATAGGCTCACCCACTTGGGAGCTTGGTCCACCCACTGGGAAGACAGGTCCAACCAATCAGAATGAGTTTTTCCCAGAAAAGGGCTTTATTAAAGACAGAAATACTCTCAGCAGCACCCCCCCTCGGCCCTCCTCAGAGACGATCCCGCAGGTGAAGAAGCCGGAAGTGGAGTTCCTGGGCTGGCGTGTTTACAATTGCTCTGTGGTTGTGAGGCCGGTTGGATGTACTGCCAAATTCTCTAAAACGACGTTGGAGGCGGCTTATGGTAGAGAAATTAACATTACATTCTATGGCAACAACTCTGTTGGACATTCCTGCAGTCAGCATGCCAATTGCATGCTCCCTCACAACTTGAGACATCTGTGGCATTGTGTTGTGTGACAAAACTGCACATTTTAGAATGGCCTTTTATTGTCCCCAGCAAAAGTTGCACCTGTGCAATGATCATGATGTTTAATGAGCTTCTTGATATGCCACACCTGTCAGGTGGATGGATTATCTTGGCAAAGGAGAAATGTTCACTAACAGTGATATAAACAAATTTGTGCACAACAGTTTTTGCTAAATAAGCTTTTGTACACATGGAATATTGCTGGGATCTTTTATTTCGGCTCATGAAAAATGTGACCAACACTTTACATGTTGCGTTTATATTATTTGTTCAATATATATACAAAAGTATGTGGACACCCCTTCAAATTAATGGATTTGGCTATTTCAGCAACACCCGTTGCTGACAGGTATATAAAATTGAGCACGGTATATAAAATTGAGCACACCGCCATGCAATCTCCATAGACAAACATTGGCAGTAGAATGGCCCATACTGAAGAGCTCAGTGACTTTCAACGTGGCACTGTCATAGGATGCCACCTTTCCAACAAGTCAGTTCGTCAAATTTCTGACTTGCTAGAGCTGCTCCGGTCAACTGTAAGTGCTGTTATTGTGAAGTGGAAACATCTAGGAGCAACAACGGCTCAGCCGCTAAGTGGTAGGCCACACAAGTTCACAGAACGGGACCGCCGAGTGCTGAGCGAAGTCCATACAGAAATGGTTTGTCGAGATCGGTGTGGAAAAAAACTTTGACTGGCCGGCACAGAGCCCTGACCTCAAACCTCATCGAACACCTTCGGGATGAATTGGAACGCCTACTGCGAGCAAACCTAATCGCCCAACATCAGTGCCCGACCTCACTAATGCTCTTGTGGCTGAATGGAAGTAAGTCCCCGCAGCAATGTTCCAACATCTTGTGGAAAGCCTTCCCAGAAGAGTGGAGCTGTTATAGCAGAAAAGGGGGGACCAACTCCATGTTAATACCCATGTGTTTGGGAATTAGATGTTCAATGAGCAGGTGTCCACACACCTTTGGCAATGTAGTGTACATATACCACTGCTCAAAAAAATAAAGGGAACACTTAAACAACACAATGTAACTCCAAGTCAATCACACTTCTGTGAAATCAAACTGTCCACTTAGGAAGCAACACTGATTGACAATACATTTCACATACTGTTGTGCAAATGGAATAGACAACAGGTGGAAATTATAGGCAATTAGCAAAGACACCCCCAATAAAGAAGTAGTTCTGCAGATGGTGACCACAGACCACTTCTCAGTTCCTATGCTTCCTGGCTGATGTTTTGAATGCTGGCGGTGCTTTCACTCTAGTGGTAGCATGAGACGGAGTCTACAACCCACACAAGTGGCTCAGGTAGTGCAGCTCATCCAGGATGGCACATCAATGCGAGCTGTAGCAAGAAGGTTTGCTGTATCTGTCAGCGTAGTGTCCAGAGCATGGAGGCGCTACCAGGAGACAGGCCAGTACATCAGGAGACGTGGAGGAGGCCGTAGGAGGGCAACAACCCAGCAGCAGGACGCCTTCGCCTTTGTGCAAGGAGGAGCAGGAGGAGCACTGCCAGAGCCCTGCAAAATGACCTCCAGCAGGCCACAAATGTGCATGTGTCTGCTCAAACGGTCAGAAAGACTCCATGAGGGTGGTTATGAGGGCCCGACATCCACAGGTTGAGGGTTGTGCTTACAGCCCAACACCTTGCAGGACGTTTGGGCATTTGCCAGAGAACACCAAGATTGGCAAATTCGCCACTGGCGCCCTGTGCTCTTCACAGATGAAAGCAGGTTCACACTGAGCACATTTGACAGACGTGACAGAGTCTGGAGACGCCGTGGAGAACGTTCTGCTTCCTGCAACAGCCTCCAGCATGACAGGTTTGGCGGTGGGTCAGTCATGGTGTGGGTGGCATTTCTTTGGGGGGCCGCACAGCCCTCCATGTGCTCGCAAGAGGTAGCCTGACTGCCATTAGGTACCGAGATGAGATCCTCAGACCCCTTGTGAGATCATATGCTGGTGCGGTTGGCCCTGGGTTCCTCCTAATGCAAGACAATGCTAGACCTCATGTGGCTGGAGTGTGTCAGCAGTTCCTGCAAGAGGAAGGCATTGATGCTATGGACTGGCCCGCCTGTTCCCCAGACCTGAATCCAATTGAGCACATCTGGGACATTACATTTACATTTTAGTCATTTAGCAGACGCTCTTATCCAGAGCGACTTACAGTTAGTGAATACATTTTTTTATTTATTTTTTATACTGGCCCCCCGTGGGAATTGAACCCACAACCCTGGCGTTGCAAACGCCATGCTCTATCAACTGAGCTACATCCCTGCCGGCCATTCCCTCCCTACCCTGGACGACGCTGGGCCAATTGTGCGCCGCCCATGAGTCTCCCGGTCGCGGCCGGCTGCGACAGAGCCTGGATTCGAACCAGGATCTCTAGTGGCACAGTTAGCACTGCGATGCAGTGCCTTAGACCACTGCGCACTCAGGACATCATGTCTCGCTCCATCCACCAAACGCCACGTTGCACCACAGACTGTCCAGGAGTTTGGCGGATGCTTTAGTCCAGGTCTGGGAGGTGATCCCTCAGGAGACCATCCGCCACCTCATCAGGAGCATGCCCAGGCGTTGTAGGGAGGGAATCATGTAGCAACCAAAAAGTGTTAAACAAATCAAGATATACTGTATTTTATATTTGAGATTCTTCAAATAGCCACCCTTTGCCATAACGACCGTTTGCACACTCTGCAGCAGAGGTAACTCTGGGTCTTCCATTCCTGTGGTGGTCCTCATGAGAGCCAGTTTCATCATAGTGCTTGATGGTTTTTGCTACTGCACTTGAAGAAACTTTAAAAGTTCTTGAAATGTTCCATATTGACTGACCTTCATGACTTAAAGTAATGATGCATTGTCGTTTCTCTTTGCTTATTTGAGCTTGTTCTTGCCATAATATGGACTTGGTCTTTTACCAAATAGGGTTATCTTCTGTATACCCCCCAAGCTTGTCACAACACAACTGATTGGCTCAAACGCATTAAGAAGGAAATCAATTCCACAAATTAACTTTTAAAACAAGGCACACCTGTTAATTGAAATGCATTACAGTGACTACCTCATGAAGCTGGTTGAGAGAATGTCAAGAGTGTGCAAAGCTGGTCGACTGGTCTGCCGACGTAATTGTCTGTGGTTTCAACAGGCTTCCTGTTTGCGACGACCACGAAGATCCATCTGCTAGCCCCGGCCCGCTAGCACACGCAAACTACAACCGTGCTTCTTGCTCGCTGTGCTGAAGCACCAATTTGAACTGCTTTCGGACTCACATATAGCTGTTCACTGGACCTTATGATCACTCAGCTGCACAGCTGATGCCTGCTGGACTGTTCCTTTACACAGTACCCTGTCCTGTTTATTCTGTTTAGCCTCAGCCCAAACTTTATCGCCATTACTAGTTGTTGTCTTAGCTCTCTCTAATAACACCTGTGATTGCTTTATGCCTCTCTCCCATGTCAATATGCCTTGCCTATTGCTGTTCCAGTTAGTTCTTATTATACAATATCACTGTAGAACCACATGTTCCTCTCAAACTGCCTCAAATAGTTCCTTTGTTCCACCCCCCATACAAGCCGAGACCAGCTCAATCGGTGCCTCCAGTGATGCTATCTCTTTCATTGTTACCCAACGCTTAGGTTTACCTCCACTGTACTCATATCCTTCCAAATCCTTGTCTGTACATAATGCCCTGAATCTTTTCTACAACGCCCGGAAATCTGCCCCCTTTATTCTCTGTACACAACGCACTAGAAGACCAGTTCTTAAAGCCTTTAGCCGTATCCTTATTCTAGTCCTCCTCTGTTCCTCTGGTGATGTAGAGGCTAACCCAGGCCCTGCAAGCCCCCAGTATCACTCCTACTCCCAGGAGCTATCATTTGTTGACTTCTGTAACCGTAAAAGCCTTGGTTTTCTGCACGTTAATATCAGAAGCCTCCTTCCTAAGTTTGAGTTATTCACTGCGTTAGCACACTCCGCCAACCCCGATGTTCTAGCAGTGTCTGAATCCTGGCTTAGGAAGGGCACCAAAAATTCTGAAATTTCCATCCCCAACTACAACATTTTCCGTCTAGATAGAACTGCCAAAGGGGGTGGAGTTGCAATCTACTGTAGAGATAGAGCTATGCAGGCTATCATACTATCCAGGTCTGTGCCCAAACACTTTGAGCTTCTACTTCTAAAACTCCACATTTCCAGAAATAAGTCGCTCACTGTTGCCGCTTGCTACAGACCCCCCTCAGCCCCCAGCTGTGCCCTGGACACCATATGTGAATTGATTGTCCCCCATTTATCCTCAGAGTTCGTACTGCTTGGTGACCTAAATTGGGATATGCTTAACACCCCAGCCATCCTACAATCCAAACTAGATGCCCTCAATCTCACACAAATTATCAACAAACCTTTCCAGGTACAACCCTAAATCCGTAAAAATGGGTACCCTCATAGATATCATCCTGACTAACTTACCCTCTAAATACACCTCCGCTGTCTTCAACCAGGATCTCAGCGATCACTGCCTTATTGCCTGCGTCCGTAACGGTCCGCGGTCAAACGACCACCCCTCATCACTGTCAAACGCTCCCTAAAACACTTTAGCGAGCAGGCCTTCCTAATTGACCTGGCCCAGGTATCCTGGATGGATATAGATCTCATTCCGTCAGTAGAGGATGCCTGGTTGTTCTTTAAAAGTAATTTCCTCTCAATCTTAAATAAACATGCCCCATTCAAAAAATACAGAACTAAGAACAGATATAGCCCCTGGTTCTCCTCAGACTTGACTGCCCTTGACCAGCACAAAAGGCTGTGGCGTACTGCATTAGCATCAAATAGCCCCCGCGATATGCAACTTTTCAGGGAAGTTAGGAACCAATGTACACAAGCAGTTAGGAAAGCAAAGGCTAGCTTTTTCAAACAGAAATGTGCATCCTCTAGCACTAACTCCAAAAAGTTTTGGGACACTGTAAAGTCCATGGAGAATAAGAGCACCTCCTCCCAGCTGCCCACTGCACTGAGGCTAGGAAACACTATCACCACCGATAAATCTACAATAATCGAGAATTTCAACAAGCATTTTGCTACGGCTGGCCATGCTTTCCACCTGGCTACCACTACCCCGGCCACCAGCTCTGCACCCTCCACTGCAACTTTTCCATGCCCCCCCCCCACCCCCCTTCTCCTTCACACAAATTCAGACAGCTGATGTTCTGAAAGAGCTGCAAAATCTGGACCCCTACAAATCATCTTGGCTAGACAATCTGGACCCTTTCTTTCTAAAACCTGCCGCCGAAATTGTCGCAACCCCTATTACTAGCCTGTTCAACCTCTCTTTCGTAACGTCTGAGATCCCCAGAGATTGGAACGCTGCCGTGGTCATCCCCCTCTTCAAAGGGGTGACACTCTAGATCCAAACTGTTACAGACCTATGTCCATCCTGCCCTGCCTTTCGAAAGTTTTTGAAAGCCAAGTTAACAGATCACCGACCATTTCGAATCCCACCGTACCTTCTCCGCTATGCAATCTGGTTTCCGAGCTGGTCATGGGTGCACCTCAGCCACACTCAAGGTCCTAAATGATATTATAACCGCGATCGATAATAGACAGTACTGTGCAGCCGTCTTCATCGACCTGGCCAAGGCTTTCGACTCTGTCAACCACCACATTCTTATTGGCAGACTAAATAGCCTTGGTTTCTCAAATGACTGCCTCGCCTGGTTCACCAACTACTTCTCAGATAGAGTTCAATGTGTCAAATCGGAGGGCCTGTTGTCTGGACCTATGGCAGTCTCTATGGGGGTGCCACAGGGTTCAATTCTTGGGCCGACTCTTTTCTCTGTGTATATCAATGATGTCGCTCTTGCTAAGATTTGAGCAGGGTTGAAGTAAAATATGAGCAGGGTTAAAGTAAGATTTGAGCAGGGTTAAAGTAAGATTTGAGCAGGGTTAAATTAAGATTTTAGCAGGGTTAAAGTACGATTTGAGTAGGGTTAAAGTAAGAGTTGTGCAGGGTTAAAGTAAGATTTGAGCAGGGTTAAAGTAAAATGTGAGCAGGGTTAAAGTAAGATTTTAGCAAGGTTAAAGTAAGATTTGAGCAGGGTTGAAGTATGATTTGTGCAGGGTTAAAGTACAATTTTAGCAGGGTTAAAGTAAGATTTGTGCAGGGTTAAAGTAAGATTTGAGCAGGGTTAAAGTACAATTTGAGCAGGGTTAAAGTAAGATTTGTGCAGGGTTAAAGAAAGATTTGAGCAGGGTTGAAGTAAAATATGAGCAGGGTTAAAGTAAGATTTGAGCAGGGTTAAAGTAAGATTTGAGCAGGGTTAAATTAAGATTTGAGCAGGGTTAAAGTAAGATTTGAGCAGGGTTAAAGTAAGATTTGTGCAGGGTTAGAGTAAGATTTGAGCAGGGTTGAAGTAAAATGTGAGCAGGGTTAAAGTAAGATTTGAGCAAGGTTAAAGTAAGATTTGATCAGGGTTAAAGTATATTCCCAGGTCATCATTTGTGACTGTACTGTTCTTCTGTCTGACAGCTCTGTGTGTCGTGGAGTCAGCTGTCGTTAATGTGAAGGAGGTGGTGGGAGGACAAGTCAAAATCAAATGCTCTCACACATGAGCAGGTAACAATGACAAATATTTCTGCAAAAGATCTTGTAACCAGAGAGATTTACTTGTTCAAATTGAGGGCTACAAACATTATATTGAGAAAGAGAGATACACCATAGAAGACTTAAGAAATGGAGTCTTCTATGTGACCATCAAGAACCTGAGGAAGTCAGACTCTGGAACCTCCTGGTGTGGAGTGGGGAGATTTGTCCCAGACATATTCCAAGAGGTGCATCTCTCATAGTTACAGATGGTAAGTGAACAAAATCACATTAGCTTTTTCAAATTCCCAGCTTATTGCTTGTTTATAGGCTTCATGTCATATTTCCAGTGAGAGAAAAGCAAAATGGTGACTTTATTTGAGGATACCTGTTCTTTGTCTTTCAACACAGCTACTACAGCTGTCACCCCCAGACCCCATGTCTCCACCACCCTCCCAGACTTCTCTGCAACATCCCCAAACATCTCCACAACCTATCTGGCATCTGGAGACATCAGTGGTCACTCTTCATCACAGGAAGTGATGCAACATTTGAGGTTTTGTGGAGAGCTACTGCTGACACCATGACCTCCGTTGCTATGGTTACTCTGATCACTATCTTACTCAGTCTCCTCCTTTATCAGACCTTTATTATCTATTATGTCTGTCTGTCTGTCTGTCTGTCTGTCTGTCTGTCTGTCTCTGTCTGTCTGTCTGTCTGTCTGTCTGTCTGTCTGTCTGTCTGTCTGTCCTGTCTGTCTGTCTGTCTGTCTGTCTGTCTGTCTGTCTGTCTGTCTGTCTGTCTGTCTGTCTGTCTGTCTGTCTGTCTGTCTGTCTGTCTGTCTGTCTGTCTCTCTATATGTCTGTATGTCTGTCTGTCTGTCTGTCTCTCTATATGTCTGTCTGTCTGTTTCTCTATATGTCTGTCTGTCTGTCTGTCTGTCTGTCTGTCTGTCTGTCTGTCTGTCTGTCTGTCTGTCTGTCTGTCTGTCTGTCTGTCTGTCTGTCTGTCTGTCTGTCTGTCTGTCTGTCTGTGTCTCTATATGTCTGTATGTCTGTCAGTGGTCATCATGGTGTGTGTAAGTCTGACTGTGTTGGTGGTTGGACTCATCAGCTACAGATCTACAAATGGAGGAGATACAGGAAATCATCAAGTGAGTAACCATCATTGTATGTACAATCATACAGACACACATAAACGCATACACACACACACACACACACACACACACACACACACACACACACACACACACACACACACACACACACACACACACACACACACACACACACACACACACACACACACACATAAATAACTGACCCTGTATTTAGATGACCCTGTATATAACTGACCCTGTATAAAACTGACCCTGTATATAACTGACCCTGTATATAACTGGCCCTGTATATAACTGACCCTGTATAAAACTGACCCTGTATAAAACTGACCCTGTATATAACTGACCCTGTATATAGCTGACCCTGTATATAACTGACCCTGTATATAACTGACCCTGTATATAGCTGACCCTGTATAAAACTGACCCTGTATAAAACTGACCCTGTATATAACTGACCCTGTATATAACTGACCCTGTATATAACTGACCCTGTATATAACTGACCCTGTATATAGCTGACCCTGTATATAACTGACCCTGTATAAAACTAACCCTGTATATAGCTGAGCCTGTACATAACTGACCCTGTATATACTCGCCCTGTATATAACTGACCCTGTACATAGCTGACCCTGTACATAGGTGACCCTGTATATAGCTATCCCTGTATACAATTGACCATGTATATAGCTGACCTTGTATATAGCTGACTCTGTATATAACTAACAAGGACAAGGGGGCAGAGGGAACACTTATACACGGACTAATGAGGGGAATATGAACCAGGTGTGTGTAATTGACAAGACAAGACAAGTGGAATGATGAGATATGGAGCGGCAGTGGCTAGAAGGCCGGTGACGACGAACGCCGAAGCCTGCCCGAACAAGGATGGGACTCGTGACAGTGACAAATAAAACTTTAAAAACAGTGCAATCATTGTTTATGATATGTTGCGTGTTTCACAGGGCCAGTCTCCAATCCAGATCCAGGAATCACAGGGTGTTTAAGAGAGGGAACCATCAACACAACAATCCAAGACTCCACCTACCAAACCCTCAATACAACAACACAAGACTCCACCTACCAAACCCTCATCCACTAAACAACAGACCTAAGCTAATGCTGTTTTCATATCACGTGGAAAACTCTGAAAATACTTCTAGTGAACTGGGAGCAACACGTTGTGTGCATTCACTTGCTGTGAACTCGAAAAGAACGCTGATTGGCTAATATCAAATTAACTGCCTCTACCATGAAAAAAAAAAGTACAGCTATCATGCTTGTAAACACATTATAATGTTAAAAACCATATAAATAGATTGTTTTATTATACATATTGTTCTGTTGTATTGAACTGCTGAAAAACGCTGTTATCAAGGTAATTTCCTTAGTATGTGACGTCAGTGGTCAGTATGTGGGTGAAGTCAGAGCTCAGAGATGATAGACAAGTTTCCCACTAGTAATTACCAGTTGGAGGGACGTTCAAGTGGAATGTTCTCAGTCGTATGCTAGTATTGACGAATATACGAGATGTTATGAACACAGCATCTGCTTATGACAAAATGTGAGTCTCTGTAACGTTTGAATCATTTTTGTACCTATGAAAATACATTTTGCACCATACTTTCTCAATTACTGTAAATGTGCATCAATTAAATGTCAGAAAAAAATATATATATATATTGATGTATACTTTAACTGTATTGTCATCATCTCAACAATGTGTTCCTCCTCTGCTGGAACAAACATGGTAACTTTAGAACAGATAAGTTGACAGTTGTCTTGTGGTTTAGAAGTCTAACCTCCAGCCGGTTTGAAGCAGTTTCACTCTGCAGCACATATAGACCTGCAGACACTGAGCACACTACAGAGAAATTAGGATGTGTCAGCTAATGCCCTCCCCCTCCCACCACCACCATCACTATCTCAATCTCTCTGACATGCATTTTATATGGTTTATTTCACTTTTGTTTATTATCTATTTCACTTGCTTTGGCAATGGAAACATGTGTCCCATGCCAATAAAGCCCTTTGAATTGAATTGAATTTAAGAGACAAAAAGACAGAGAGAGAGAGAGAGAGAGAGAGAGAGAGAGAGAGAGAGATAGAGAGAGAGAGAGAGAGAGACACACACACACAGAGAGAGAGAGACAGACAGAGAGACAGAGTGAGAGCGAGAGACAGAGAGAGAGAGAGAGACAGAGACAGAGAGAGAGAGAGAGAGAGAGGGGGGGGGGGGAGGGTGGAGTGTTAGAGGAGGGAGGAGCTTTCAATTAAGGAAGGAAACAGGAACAAGTTGGTTGTGTAGTCAAGTAACTTTAAAAGTACAGAAACTGTGATAGTAAAGTAATTTAACAGTCTATTAACTGTGATTGTAAAGTAACTAACAGTTTATTAACTGTGATTGTAAAGTAACTTTAACGGTATAGCAACTGAGGATTAACTGTCCAGAATGAAGATACTTCATGTTGTCTCCTGCTGTCTTCTCTCAGGTGAGTTCTGTCTGTCTGTCTGTCTGTCTGTCTGTCTGTCTGTCTGTCTGTCTGTCTGTCTGTCTGTCTGTCTGTCTGTCTGTCTGTCTGTCTGTCTGTCTGTCTGTCTGTCTGTCTGTCTGTCTGTCTGTCTGTCTGTCTGTCTGTCTGTCTGTCTGTCTGTCTGTCTGTCTGTCTGTCTGTCTGTCTGCCTGTCTGTTTGTCTGCCTGTCTGCTTGTCTGTCTGTCTGCCTGCCTGCCTGCCTGTCTACCTGTCTGTCTGTCTGTCTGTCTGTCTGTCTGTCTGTCTGTCTGTCTGTCTGTTGTCTGTCTCTGTCTGTCTGTCTGTCTGTCTGTCTCTGTCTGTCTGTATCAGTTTCTATACTACTTTCTGGATAATATAGTACATAAGGAATAAGATATGTATTTGTCTATAAGGAAGCGTTCTAAGTTTGTTTTTCACATGTAACCTCCCGAGTGGCGCAGTGGTCTAAGGCACTACATCGCAGTGCTAGCTGTGCCACTAGAGATCCTGGTTCGAATCCAGGCTCTGTCGTAGCCGGCCGTGACCGGGAGACCCATGGGGCGGCGCACAATTGGCCCAGCGTCGTCTAGGGTAGGGGAGGGAATGGCCGGCAGGGGATGTAGCTCAGTTCGTAGAGCATGGCGTTTGCAACGCCAGGGTTGTGGGTTCGATTCCCACGGGGGGAATGAAAGAAAATAATAATTATAATAATTTTAAAAAATAATAATGTATGCACTAACTGTAAGTCGCTCTGGATAAGAGCGTCTGCTAAATGACTAAAATGTAAAATGTAAATGTACCTTATGATAATACCCTGAACTTAGAATGTTTGATATGTTGGTCTTTTACCTTGGTTTGTGCATGGTTAAAGTAAGATTTATTCAGGTTAAAGTAAGATGCAGGGTTAAAGTAAGATTTATGCAGGGTTAAAGTAAGATGAGCAGGTTTAAGTATATCTCACAGGTCATCAGTTGTGACTGTACTGTGTGTTTCTGTTTGACAGCTCTGTGTGTTGTGGAGTCAGCTGTCATTAATGTGAAGGAAGTGGTGGGAGGACATGTCATGTTCGGCTGCTCATTCACATTGGCAGGGAACAACATCAAATATTTCTGCAAGGGGACATGTTCTGGTAAAGATATTCTGGTTCAAACTAATGGGAGAAAGACTGTAACTCAAGGTAGATACAGTATAGAAGACAACAGAGATGGAGTCTTCTATGTAACCATCAAGAACCTGATGAAGTCAGACTCTGGGACCTACTGGTGTAGAGTGGGGAGATTTGGACTAGACTCATTCCAAGAGGTGCATCTCATAGTTACAGATGGTAAGTGAACACTACATATAAATTGGTATCTAGTAATTCACTTCCTGACTTATTTCCTGACATATAGTTGTTTCAGTATTTGTATTTATCTGTACTTTCTATTGACTCACAGCTCCTCCCACTCCTACACCGTCACCTGTCACCTCCAGACTTCATGTCTCCACAACCCTCCCTAACCTCTCTGCAACATCCCCAAACACCTCCACAATCATCCCAAACCTCTCTGCAACATCCTCTAACATCTCTACAATGTTTCTGACATCTGGAGATGTCAGTGGTCACTTTTCATCAAGAACAGGTATGACGAATCTCTCATCTCTGACATTACAACTAACACGCTGTGATATTAAATGCTGTAATTCTGGAGCAAATCAATTGTAACTGTTCATGCTTTGGACAAATTGTAGATTTGGAGGCCATGTAGATGTGAGCCTCTCAGAGGCCCACAGGAAGTGATGCAACATTTGAGGTTATGTGGATAGCTGCCGCTGACACCATGGCCTCCGTTGCTATAGTTACTCTGATCACTGTCTTACACCTTTATTA
>JAGTTL010001437.1:0-14028 GCA_036851935.1 Coregonus suidteri | reverse complement strand
CTGTCTTCAAATCATTATACAACGTGACAGATTGGACTAAATTGTTTTTGGTATATTTCAGTTGTCAATGTATTAGACTAAGCATAGGTGATTTGATGATGTTAAAGTTGAAATGGTGCTGGAATAGTGGAGGCAGCTCCTGTTTTCTTTGAGACTTGCAGTAACTCTCCGTGGTTCTACACTGAACAAAAATATAAACTCAACATGTAAAGTGTTGGTCCCATGTTTCATGAGCTGAAATAAAAAATCCCAGAAATCATACATACGCACAAAAAGCTTATTTCTCTCAAATGTTGTGCACACATTCCTTTACATCCCTGTTAGTGAGCATTTCTCCTTCGCAAAGATAATCCATCCACCTGACAAGTGTGGCATATCAACAAGCTGATTAAACAGCATGATCATTACACAGGTGCACGTTGTGCTAGGGACAATAAAATACCACTTTAAAATGTGCTGTTTTGTCACACAACACAATGCCACAGATGTCTGATATTTTGAGGGAGCATGGAATTGGCATGCTGACTGCAGAAATGTCCACTAGAGCTGTTGCCAGATAATTTAATGTTAATCTCTCTAACATAAGCTGCCTACAACGTCGTTTTAGAGAATTTGGCAGTACGTCCAACCGGCCTCACAACTGCAGACCACATTTACCCATGTCAGCCCAGGACCTCCACATCCGGCTTCTTCACCTGCGGGATCGTCTAAGTGGGGATCGGGGGGTGCTGATGAGTATTTCTGTCTGTTATAAACCGCTTTTGTGGAGAAAAAACTCATTCTGATTGGCTGGGCCTGGCTCCCCAGTGGGTGGGCCTATGCCCATCCATGTGAAATCCATAGATTAGGGCCTAATGAATTTATTTCAATTGACTGATTTCCTTATATGAACTGTAACTCAGTAAAACCTTTGAAATTGTTGCATGTTGCGTTTATATTTCTGTTCAGTATGAATCAATAGTTGTTTAGTAGTCCGAAAATGTCGGAAACATTAACTTGCTTGACAATACTGTAGGTCATAACTCCGGAGCCAGAGCAGTCCACTCCACCGGTGCCTAGTCCAGCTCCGGTCAGCGGCTCCAGTCCGGAGCCTGTGTAGTCCGCTCCACCGGTGCCCGGACCAGCTCCGGTCAGCGGCTCCACTCCGGAGCCAGAGCAGTCCGCTCCACCGGTGCCTAGTCCAGCTCCGGTCAGCGGCTCCAGTCCGGAGCCTGTGCAGTTCGATCCACCGTCGTCGGGTCCAGCTCCGGTCAGCGGCTCCAGTCCAGACCCAGACGTCAGCCCCTCTCCAGGTTCGTTGTCTCCCACACCAGGGTCCAGACAGGGCTTGGTACTTCGTGGGAGGAAGGAGAGGGGAAGCAGCGCGCCGAGGTCCAGACCAGACCAGGGGCGCAACAGGGAGGCGGAGAGTGAGAGGTCGTCACGCCCTGAGCCGGATCCGCCCGGCCCCTACCCTGTTATGTTTATGTTGTGCGGTCGGAGTGGGGGGGGGTACTGTCACGCCCTGACTCAGAGGACGCTTGTATGTTGAGTCAGGGTGTGTATTTTCCATGTTGTACAGTCTAGTGTGTATATTCTATGTTGTGTAGTTCTATGTTTTATATCTAGTATGGGTATTTCTATGTTGGCCAGTGTGGTTCCCAATCAGAGGCAGCTGTCTCTCGTTGTCTCTGATTGGGGTCCATACTTAGGCAGCCTATTGGCACTAGTGGGTTGTGGGATCTTGTTCCGTGTTGAAGGTATGTTGTTTGTGTCTACCTTGGACTTCACGTTTCGTTTAATGTTTTGTCGAGTGTTTATTAAGTTATAATAAACATGTATGCATATCACTCTGCGCCTTGGTCTGACACGTCTATGAACGAACGTGACACAGGCAGAAATCTGTCCGGTATGACGTAGCACTGTGATAAAGTCGCTCTCACTACACTGGAAGTTAATAGGAATACTACTTTAAGATCGCGACAATGTCTATCATACATATCAGATTTCAATATTGGCCGATGTCATAACTCGGGAGGATGTCTTCTCTCGAATGAGCCATTGATCATATTTTAGTGATATTCCTACCTCGAGAAATGTGTAATTTAACGGAGGGTCTAGCACATTTTCCTATCAGTCTGCCTCTTTAGTCCAGGGTGCATTGCGTGGTGCTGTTGCCAGAGATATTATAGAAAGGAGATGGGAATCCAATGAATGAAGGAACGTAAAACGCCCCACCCAGCCGACTGTCAACCAATCGCATTCACATTGTCTTGCTGCGTCATGCGGTTGCTGAGCTAATCGTCACTTAACCCCTTCTCTGTATGTCGAGAAATGTGCCTATTCTCCTCAAAAGTACGTAATGTCACGATTCCAAAGCTACACGATATTACAGATAGCAAGGTCATTAAAGATGTGTAATGTTGTACTTCCTGTTGACGAAATACTTGCTAATGTTGGGTTTTTAACATAGCGCCCAATAGATTCCCATTCACTCCATGAAGGAGGGCGCTCCTTGTCCCAGAATCACCCAGAATGCACCGCGCAGCCCATTGACATTATATGGACAACGTTTCCCATCTCCTCACAAGTATATCTGCCGCTGCAAGTGTTAGACTCCAGTCTCTGAGGCACATCGATCTGCAGGTTGAACATGGTGAAATTGTAGACTCTTAAATTGATAGTGCAGTTTGCTTAGGCGATTTTATAGCAAACTAGCTACTTTACATGCTATTGACATGTTTGTACAGGTAAATAAAACTGTACAGGCAAATAAGTCTGAGAGAAAAGCAGCAAAAACTCTAGCTATTGTTGTTTTCACCTATCTAAGTTGTTGGATTTTTTATTTTATATTTAGCAAATTTAGTCATCACTTTTCATCAGCTTTTTGCCACTTGTTAATTCCTTAATTAATCCAATAATTTATGCTTTCTTTTATCCATGGTTCAAAGTAACAGCTAAACATATTTTAACTCTGAAGTTAAGGCATGTATAGTTCCTATGTTTTTATTCCCTAGTTTAACATAGTTATGTTATACTGTTTTGTTGTAATTGCTTCTTTCATGTAACAATACACTGACATTATTCATCTCAGTGTTGTCATCATAGATACATATGGTGTTGATGCAGAATGATTTGGATGGATTGGAATGGAATGACTTGGAGAAGGCATATGAAGGCATAAGCTTGTTTTATAAAATACATTGTAGTCATTTAGGGTTGTATATTCCAAATACCAAAGTCTGTGGTTGTTCCATGTTATTTAATGATAGAAAGTAAGTATTCTAAATTGTACATTTTGAGGACGTCATGGATCATTCTGTATGTTGTTTAACATCTCCCTCTAGTGGCTCAATTGGGACACAACGTCTTCAACAAGTGCAGTGAAGTTGAAATGTACAATAATGCATGATATCAGATAACTTTCAGGTCTAACTCAATGGTGTATTGTAGTAGTTCATGGTGAAATGTAAGAATATGCAATTATGGATAAAACTTTAATGTTCAGTAATAAACCATTTGTAAGGCATTTACAGTTTGCTCACAATTTATTCATCATTACTGACAGATTTGCTAAATGTTAGTCAGCTAGGTATTTTCACATTTATAAATAACTACTATATGCATTAATGATTCATAGTGTCAGATTGCTGCCAGGTCAGGGGTCATGCCAGAGCAGCTCTCAGATGCTGTTGAGTCTGAATGAATATAGAAATATGGTACCAATATTATAATAACACCTTGTAATAAAGAATATTTAATGGATTAAGAAATAGTTTATTCATTTATTTATAATTACTCCCACATTTGTGTTACTAAGCTAGTTGTTCACACATTTATAAATAACTTTTATAGTATGTAATACTACGATGCTTAATAAATGTCCTTGTAAACCATTTACCAATCATTGGTAAAGTTGTGTTGCAGTCCCTAAAGCGAGGACTATTCATCCTTAATAAACGTTGAGTGACCATTGTAAATTCTCACAAAAAGATGGACATGCTATTGGTAGACATTCCAGCAGTACCTGATGCTCCTTAAGGTCTCAAAATGACCTAGAACATATCAATGGTTAAACAATAAGCACACAACACAGAGGATGTTAAAGGAAATATACTGAACATTTTTCTCCAAAACAGTCACACTGTTGTAGTAGTATGCTGAAAGTAGTAAAAGTAACATGTTTTGTCTGAAAATGCTAACGTTTGTTGGCAGTGACTACCAAAACCAAAGTGTGGATTGTAGTCACTCATTAGATTAGTTCATAAACTGCTTACAGGGTAAGGAAACCAATATCTAAATACATAATTTAACTGAACATTATGTTTAAAGGGTTACTCCCTTTAATACACCACAAGTGAAGTTGTCCAAATTCTTATGGCTTCTTCAAATGGGGGGACTAGATACATAAGGTGTTCTAATTTATGTATGAAAACACCCTCAAATAAAAGGTGGCATTCTATAATGTCGCCTCATATTAAACGTTTGATGTCAAATCCAAAAATGATTTGTACATGGTACAGGCTCTGAAGAAGGTAACTCAGCCATCTACACAGCCGTCGGCAACGCAGCCAAGGAGTACAAAACTAAACTTAAGAATGGGAAACATAGTAATAGCTTACATAGAACAGATCTACCGCTTCTTAGACCTGCTTTCAATGAGAATGACAGCTCTATAACTCATATTTCTATGTGGATTTGGACGGGTCATGCAAAAAGTTACATATTGCAGCTTTAAATAGTAAATATTTTCTTCATAATTTATCATTAAACACACATTTATTTATAGTAAGCTTGTTATTCACACATTTATAAACAACTTTTGTAGTGTTCATACCCAGTATGTTGAGGTTGAAGTGTTTGCTGCGGTCTCCTGCGCTGTTGTGTTTAATAATTCATGCATAGAGTAGTTATTTATAAATGTGAAAATACCTAGCTTACTAACATTTAACAAATGTGGGAGTAATGATTTAATACATGGTGAGCAAACTGTAAATGCCTTACAAATGGTTTATTACTGAACACTATAAAGTGTTACCCATGATTGCATATTCTTGCATTTTACCCTCAACTACTTACACAATACACCATTGAGATAGACTTGGACGTTATCTGATATCATGCAATATTGTACATTTCAACTCTACCACACTTGATGAAGGCGTTGTGTCCCAATTGAGCCACTAGAGGATGATGTTAAACAACATATAGAATGAATCTTGACGTCCTCGGAATGTACTATTGGAATACTTCCTTTTTATCATTAAATAACATGGAACAACCACAGACTTTGGTATTTGGAATATCCAACCCTAATTGACTACAATGTCTTTTATAAAACAAGCTTATGCCTTCATATACCTTCTCCAAGTCATTCCATTCCAATCCATCCAAATCATTCTGCATCAACACCACATGTATCTATGATGACAACACTGAGATGATTAATGCCAGTGTATTGTTACATGAAAGAAGCAATTACAACAAATGTATTACAAAACATATCAAACCTATGTGTGTCATATTTAGGAATAAAAGCATAGGAACTATGAACGTCTTAACTTCTGAGTTAAAATAAGTTTAGCTGTTACTTTGAACCATGGATAAAAGAAAGCATAAATTATTGGTGAGTAGTCCGGCATAAATTATTGGTGAGTAGTCCGGTAGGCGAGGTGAGTACTGGGACATATGCACTACCCTCTGTAGTGCCTTGCGGTCGGATGCCGAGCAGTTGCCATACCAGGCGGTGATGCAACCAGTCAGGATGCTCTCGATGGTGCAGCTGTAGAACCTTTTGAGGATCTGAGGACCCATGCCAAAATCTTTTCAGTCTCCTGAGGGGGAATAGGTTTTGTCGTGCCCTCTTCACGACTGTCTTGGTGTGCTTGGGCCATGTTAGTTTGTTGGTGATGTGGACACCAAGGAACTTGACGCTCTCAACCTATTCCGACCCTTCAGACCCTTTAAACAGTACTTTGTTGAAGCACCTTTGGCAGCGATTACAGCCTTGAGTCTTCTTGGTTATGACGCTACAAGCTTGGTACACCTGTATTTGGGGAGTTTCTCCCATTCTTCTCTGCAGATCCTCTCATGCTCTGTCAGGTTGGATGGGGAGCATCGCTGCACAGCTATTTTCAGGTCTCTCCAGAGATGTTTGATCGGGTTCAAGTTCGGGCTCTGGCTGGGCCACTCAAGGACATTCAGAGACTTGTCCCGAAGCCACTCCTGTGTTGTCTTGGCTGTGTGCTTAGGGTCGTTGTCCTGTTGGAAGGTGAACCTTCACCCCAGTCTGAGGTCCTGAGCGCTCTGGAGCAGGTTTTCATCAAGGATCTGTCTGTACTTTGCGCCGTTCCTCTTTCCCTCGATCCTGACTAGTCTCCCTGCCGCTGAAAAAACATCCCCACAGCATGATGCTGCCACCACCATGCTTCACCGCAGGGTGCCAGGTTTCCTCCAGACGTGACACTTGGCATTCAGGTCAAAGAGTTCAATCTTGGTTTCATCAGACCAGAGAATCTTGTTTCTCATGGTCTGAGATTCCTTTAGGTGTCTTTTGGCAAATTCCAAGTGGGCTGTCATGTGCCTTTTACTGAGGAGTGGCTTCCATCTGGCCACTCTACCATAAAAGCCTGATTGGTGGAGTGCTGCAGAGATGGTTGTCCTTCTGGAAGGTTCTCCCATCTCCACAGAGGAACTCTGGAGCTCTGTCAGAGTGACCATCGGGTTCTTGGTCACCTCCAATGTCCAATCAATTGAATTACCACAGGTGGACTACAATCAAGTTGTAGAAACATCTCAAGGTTGATCAATGGAAACAGGATGCACCTGAGCTCAATTTCAAGTCTCATAGCGAAGGGTCTGAATACTTATGTAAATAAGGTATTTCTGTTCTCTATTTTTAATAAATTTGCTAAAATGTCTAAAAACCTGTTTTTGCTTCGTCATTATGGGGTATTGTGTGTAGATTGATGAGGGAAAAAAAGTATTTAATACATTTTAGAATAAGGCTGTAACTTAACAAAATGTGGATGAAGTCAAGGGGTCTGAATACTTTCTGAATAAACTGTACTTCCCTATCAAATCGAAAAATATCAAGCAGACAACCTAAGAAAATTAACAACAACGATAAATGGTTTGATGAAGAATGCAAAAACCTAAGAAAGAAATTGAGAAACCTATCCAACCAAAAAACACAGAGACCCATAAAACCTGAGCCTACGCCTTCACTATGGTGAATCACTAAAACAACACAGAAATAGACTACGGAATAAGAAGGAACATTCATATGAGGGATAAATTCACCCAGCTGGAGATTGAGCTGGTAGAGCTGACAGACCCCTCAACAACAACCCCTCAACCAGACCCGGACAGATGAAGAGGGAGACAGAAGTGTCCAAACTCTGGACTGTGGTGAAAAAACTCCCAACAGGAGAGAAAAAACAGCCCAGCTGAAAGAGGAGGGGCAAAAGCTGAGATGCGACAATGAACAACTTATGAGAGAGCTGGCCATCCCCCAAGAGAAGCCAACAGAACAACCGTCTACAGACCCCGACTACAGGCAGGACAGACAAGATAGGACCCACCAACCCATCAGCCCCCCTCCTAGCACCCGGGTCAGCCCCCCTCCTAGCACCCGGGTCAGCCCCCCTCCTAGCACCCGGGTCAGCCCCCCTCCTAGCACCCGGGTCAGCCCCCCTCCTAGCACCCGGGTCAGCCCCCCTCCTAGCACCCGGGTCAGCCCCCCTCCTAGCACCCGGGTCAGCCCCCCCTAGCCCCGGGTCAGCACCCACCCGGTCAGCCCCCCTCCTAGCACCCGGGTCAGCCCCCCTCCTAGCACCCGGGTCAGCCCCCCTCCTAGCACCCGGGTCAGCCACCCTGATAGCCCACATGACAACCCCCACACACCCACTGACAACCCCCACACACCCACTGACAACCCCCACACACCCACTGACAACCCCCACACACCCACTGACAACCCCCACACACCCACTGACAATACACACAAGCCACAGATTGTCCTCTTTACACAAAAACCCAGAGATTGTGCTCCTAATAGACTCAAATTGGAAATACATGAATGAGAATACAGTTTTTCCCCAAACGCAAAGTGGCTAAACTCTGGTGCCCAAACACTAGGCGTGCCCTGGAGCTGCTGTCAGAGGACAGACTAGGGTCCAAACACTAGGCCCTGGAGCTGCTGTCAGAGGACAGACTAGGGTCCAAACACTAGGCCCTGGAGCTGCTGTCAGAGGACAGACTAGGGTCCAAACACTAGGCCCTGGAGCTGCTGTCAGAGGACAGACTAGGGTCCAAACACTAGGCCCTGGAGCTGCTGTCAGAGGACAGACTAGGGTCCAAACACTAGGCCCTGGAGCTGCTGTCAGAGGACAGACTAGGGTCCAAACACTAGGCGGAGCTGCCTGGAGCTGCTGTCAGAGGACAGACTAGGGTCCAAACACTAGGCCCTGGAGCTGCTGTCAGAGGACAGACTAGGGTCCAAACACTAGGCCCTGGAGCTGCTGTCAGAGGACAGACTAGGGTCCAAACACTAGGCCTGCCCTGGAGCTGCTGTCAGAGGACAGACTAGGGTCCAAACACTAGGCCCTGGAGCTGCTGTCAGAGGACAGACTAGGGTCCAAACACTAGGCCCTGGAGCTGCTGTCAGAGGACAGACTAGGGTCCAAACACTAGGCCTGCCCTGGAGCTGCTGTCAGAGGACAGACTAGGGTCCAAACACTAGGCCCTGGAGCTGCTGTCAGAGGACAGACTATGGTCCCCCAGCCACATCATAATACACACAGGTACAAACGACCTGAGAGGACAGCAGGGTCCCCCAAGGGTGGCCACAGCACTCAAGGGAGTGATTGAAAAAGCTTCTTCCACACACATGATCTCCACCCTGCTGCCATGAAAATACTTTCATCCTACCACCATACAGCGGGTGAATGGAAGCATTTCCTGGGACTGTGATTCGAAACCTAATGTCTACCTGGCCCACCACCCCACCATGGACTGGAACAGCCTTTAGGACCAGGTCCACCTATATAAGATCACGGTCCCAACCAGCCAGGACCCTGAAATACATCGCACTCAACCGCAGCCTCAGCACCTCACACAGGAGCAACAGAGCAATGAGCACCCCGCCCAGACCTGCGAGACTCCCTCACAGACCTACCAGACATCCTCCCAGACCTACCAGACACCTACCAGACATCCTCCCCCCTCACAGACCTACCAGACTCCCTCACAGACCTACCAGACATCCTCCCAGACCTACCAGACATCCTCCCAGACCTACCAGAACTCCCTCACAGACCTACCAGACATCCTCACAGACCTACCAGACATCCTCCCAGACCTACCAGACATCCTCACAGACCTACCAGACTCCCTCACAGACCTACCAGACATCCTCACAGACCTACCAGACATCCTCACAGACCTACCAGACTCATTTACACCTTTTACATTTTAGTCACCTACCAGACATCTCTTATCCCTAGCGACTTTTTTTTACAGTTTTAGTCATTAGCAGACGCTCTTATCCAGAGCGACTTACAGTTTTTTATACTGCCATATTTTTTTATACTGCCCCCCGTGGGAAACTCCCTCCCAGACCTACCAGACATCCTCACACACCTACCAGAATCCCTCACAGACCTACCAGAATCCCTTACAGACCTACCAGACTCCCTCACAGACCTACCAGACATCCTCACAGACCTACCAGACTTCCTCACAGACCTACCAGACTTCCTCACAGACCTACCAGACTCCCTCACAGATCTGCGAGACTCCCCTCCAGGAGTCTATTATCACCGACCTTAATAGAGAGTCTCTCAGAGTGTTCACAGTCAGCAAACTGACTGCAAAAGCACAATCTACTTGAACAGAGCAATACTCAACCATGAAGCATTGAAGCTGAACGAACTGCATGCTGTTAAGAAATGCTATAGATGGACGCCTGTATCTTTGTAGTGACCCCTTGACTTTTTCCACATTTTGTTGTGTTACAGCCTGAATTAAAAATGTATTAAATTGAGATTTTGTGTCACTGGCCTACACACAATACCCCATAATTTGATTGCGGACATTACCATGTGTAGGGTGCAGTCTTTCGGATGGGACGTTAAAATGGTGTCCTGACTCTCTGTGGTCACTTATCGTAAGAGTAGGGGTGTTAACCCCCGGTGTCCTGGCTAAATTCCCAATCTGGCCCTCATACCATCATGGCCACCTAATCATCCCCAGCTTTCAATTGGCTCATTCATCTCCCCTGTAACTATTTCCCAGGTTGTTGCTGTAAATGAGAAGGTGTACTCAGTCAACTTGGGGCGGCAGGTAGCTTAGTGGGTAAGAGCGTTGTGCCAGTAACTGAAAGGTCGCTGGTTCTAATCCCCGAGCCGACTAGGTGAAAAATCTGTCGATGTGCCCTTAAGCAAGGCACTTAACCCTAATTGCTCCTGTAAGTCGCTCTGGATAAGAGCGTCTGCTAAATGACTAAAATGTAAATGTAAACTTAACTGGTAAAATAAAGGTAAAATAAAGAAAAATAAATGTCAAAGTTAAATGATGTTTTTCTTTTTTTTTTTTACAAATTAATCTAAAATGAAAAACTGAAATGTCTTGAGTCGATAAGTATTCAACACCTTTGTCATGGCAAGAATAAATAAATTCAGGAGTAAAAATGTGCTTAACAAGTCAAATAATAAGGACTCACTCTGCAATAATAGTTTATAACATTTCTGAATGACTACCTCATCTCTGTACCCCACACATACAGTTATCTATAAGGTTCCTCAGTCAAGCAGTGAATTTCAAACACAGATTCAACCACAAAGACCAGGGAGGTTTTCCAATGACTCGCAAAGAAGGGCACCTATTGCTAGATGTGTAAAATAAAATAAAAAAGCAGACATTGAATATCCCTTTGAGCATGGTGAAGTTATTAATTACACTTTAGATGGTGTATCAATACACACAGTCAGTTACAGTTTTGACTTAAATCATCTTGAAACTCGCTGTCTACCAATGATCAACAATCAACTTGACAGAGCTTGAAGAATTTAAAAAATAATAATGTGCAAACATTGTACAATCCAAAGCTCTTACAAACTTACCCAGAAAGACTCACAGCTGTAATCGCTGCCAAAGGTGACTCAGGGGTGAGAATACTTCAGTCTGGTTTTAGACCCCATCCATCATACAGTGCCTTGGAAAGGTATTCATCCCCCTTGGCGTTTTTCCTATTTTGTTGCATTACAACTTGTAATTTAAATGGATTTTTCTTTTGATTTCATGTAATGGACATACACAAAATAGTCCAAATTGGTGAAGTGAAATGAAAAAAATAACTTGTTTCAAAAAATTCAAAATAAATAAATAACGGAAAAGTGGTGCGTGCATATGTATTCACCCCCTTTGCTATGAAGCCCCTAAATAAGATCTGGTGCAACCAATTACCTTCAGAAGTCACATAATTAGTTAAATAAAGTCCACCTGTGTACAATCTAAGTGTCACATGATCTGTCATTATATATACACCTGTTCTGAAAGGCCCCAGAGTCTGCAACACCACTAAGCAAGGGGCACCACCAAGCAAGTGGCACCATGAAGACCAAGGAGCTCTCCAAACAGGTCAGGACAAAGTTGTGGAGAAGTACAGATCAGGGTTGGGTTATACAAAAATATCTGAAACTTTGAACATCCCACGGAGCACCATTAAATCCATTATAAAAAATTGAAAGAATATGGCACCACAACAAACCTGCCATGAGAGGGCCACCCACCAAAGCTCACGGACCAGGCAAGGAGGGCATTAATCAGAGAGGCAACAAAGAGACCAAAGATAACCCTGAAGGAGCTGCAAAGCTCTGCAGCTGAGATTGGAGTATCTGTCCATAGGACCACTTTAAGCCGTACACTCCACAGAGCTGGGATTTACGGAAGAGTGGGCAGAAAAAAGCCATTGCTTAAAGAAAAAAATAAGCAAACACATTTGGTGTTCGCCAAAAGGCATGTAGGAGACTCCCCAAACATATGGAAGAAGGTACTCTGGTCAGATGAGACTAAAATTTAGCTTTTTGGCCATCAAGGAAAATGCTATGTCTGGTGCAAACCTAACACCTCTCATCACCACGAGAACACCATCCCCACAGTGAAGCATGGTGGTGGCAGCATCATGCTGTGGGGATGTTTTTCATTGGCAGGGACTGGGAAACTGGTCAGAATTGAAGGAATGATGGATGGTGCTAAATACAGGGAAATTCTTGAGGGAATCCTGTTTCAGTCTTCCAGAGATTTGAGACTGGCACGGAGGTTCACCTTCCAGCAGGACAATGACCCTAAGCATACTGCTAAAGCAACACTCGAGTGGTTTAAGGGGAAACATTTAAATGTATTGGAATGGCCTAGTCAAAGCCCAGACCTCAATCCAATTGAGAATCTGTGGTATGACTTAAAGATTGCTGTACACCAGCGGAACCCATCCTACGTGAAGGAGCTCAAGCAGTTTTGCCTTGAAGAATGGGCAAAAATCCCAGTGGCTAGATGTGCCAAGCTTATAGAGACGTACCCCAAGAGACTTGCAGCTGTAATTGCTGCAAAAGGTGGCTCTACAAAGTATTGACTTTGGGGGGGTTGAATAGTTCTGCTTTCTTGTCTTATTTCTTGTTTGTTTCCCAATAAAAAATATTTTGCATCTTCAAAAGTGGTAGGCATGTCGTGGAAATCAAATGATACAAACCCCCCAAAAAATCAATTTTGAATTCCAGGTTGTAAGGCAACAAAATAGGAAAAATGCCAAGGGGGGGCGAATACTTTCACAAGCCACTGTAGCACTGAGACTGCACTTGTGAAGGTGGTAAATTACCTTTTAATGGCGTCAGACCAAGGCTCTGCATCTGTCCTCGTGCTCCTAGACCTTAGCGCTGCTTTTGACACCATCGATCACCACATTATTTTGGAGAGATTGGAAACCCTAATTGGTCGACACTGACTGGTTTAGATTCCATCTTATCTTATCGCCTCCTCCTCTAAACTAAAGGGACGAATCCTAACATGTGTACATCTATTGAAAGTAGATCCAAAAGTGAAGGACAATAGGAATCAATCACACAGGAACATAAACAGAGGCACTAAGATCACATTTAGAAATGTAGTACATAGATCTGGACATCTTTGATGAAGCAGTTTGATAAAGCTAACAATGTTGCCTGTTTTCAGTGTGTAGAACAGACCTCTATGTCCCGTGTAGCTCAGTTGGTAGAGCGTGGCGTTTGCAACGCCAGGGTTGTGGGTTCGATTCACACGGGGGGGCCAGTATGATTTTGTATATTTTTTTTAATGTATGCATTCACTAACTGTAGGTTGCTCTGGATAAGAGTGTCTGCTAAATGACTTACATGTAAATGTTATCTGTCGGAAAGATATCAGTTTGTGTCTGTGGATGGTTTGTCCTCTGACAAATCAAATGGACGTTTCGGAGTTCCTCAAGGTTCCATTTTAGGACCACTATTGTTTTCACTATATATTCTACCTCTTGGTGATGTCATGTTCCTTGGCTGTTTACAGATGCACAATTGAGAGCATCCTGTCGGGCTGTATCACCGCCTGGTACGGCAACTGCACCGCCCGCAACCACAGGGCTCTCCAGAGGGTGGTGCGGTCTGATGAACGCATTACCGGGGGCAAACTACCCGCCCTCCAAGACACATACAGCACCCGATGTCACAGGAAGGCCAAAAAGATAATCAAGGACATCAACCACCCGAGCCACTGCCTGTTTACCCCGCTATCATCCAGAAGGCGAGGTCAGTACAGGTGCATCAAAGCTGGGACAGAGAGACTGAAAAACAGCTTCTATCTCAAGGCCATCAGACTGTTAAATAGCCATCACAAGCACATTAGAGGCTGCAGCTGCCTATTGAAATCACTGGACACTTTAAGAAATGGAACACTAGTCACTTTAATAATGTTTCCATATCTTGCACTACTCATCTCATATGTATATACTGCATTCATTCTATTCTATAATATTCTAGTGTA
>JAGTTL010001436.1:0-14035 GCA_036851935.1 Coregonus suidteri | reverse complement strand
CTGTTTTCCCTTTTTAAAAACAAAATGCAGCTATTACAGGCCTGTCGGGTTACGGGTTTCCCTTGGGTTGTCTGTGGGTTTCAGCTGCTCCCGAAAAAACACAAGAAGCCCTCCTTTGGCTCCCGCTTTCTGCTGCCTTCGCCAGGGTCTTTTGTGGTGTGTGGTAAGCAAGAAGAAGACAACATTTGAGAATCATATCACCCCCAAAAAAGGGTTAACACCAGAATATTTCAACGCGGGGTTTTGAATAGAAAAACCCCAAAGGGAATAAAAAATTTCAACTAATTGCACTCAATTTAAACCAAAACCACAGTTTTTTTTTATTGATCTTCTCCCCGAAAAAGTTACCACATCTACATCGATTTTTCAAAAAACCGCAACAAACGGGAAATTATTACGTCCTTTTTACCTTTAAATTTAAACTGTTTAAAATTTAAAATAAAAAATCATCACAATCAAAAGCATTACGACTTTTTTTTCCCAAAAACTCCTTTAGTACCACAAAAAACCCCCACTTTTAATTCTTACACAAATGTCTATAAAATTGGGGAAAATTTTTTCACTTTTATCCCACTTTTTTTTTTCATAGTTGTTGGTCACACTTTTTTTTAGAAAACCCAAAATTGATGGTCATGTCTTTGGGCTTGTGTTAAATAGGGCGTTTGGGGCAAACCAAATAAAAAAGGGAAAAGGGAAAGGGGATTTTTTTTCTAATAAATTTATATCACGGCAACAGTATTTATCAGGTTCACTTTCTAAATTCCCCAGCCCCAAAAATTTTAAAAATTCGGGCTAAATTCGTCCCTTCAAAGGGCCCCGCCCTTTTTTGGGGCGTTTTCAGTCAAGTTAAAAATCCCCCAAAGCCCTCTCATAGCCTTGGTTCATGTAAATTTTTTTTTTTTCAAATTTCAAAGCTTTCAATACATTCTCTAGGGGTTTGTCTGGGGGGGGGCATCCCATTTAAACGGTTTTCCCTCATAGGGGAAGGTTAACCAGGAACGTAACAAAAGACAATGGCGGCTAGCAGGTCTCTGTTGTCCCCTGCATGTGGGGGGTTATTTTTTATTTTTTAATTTTTGAACTTATTTTCCCAAAACATTTTTCCAAACCATGGATTTCCAGTTTTTTTTGGACGGACCTTGTTGATCGTGTACAAAACCCGCTACAAACGGACAAAATTTAATGAAAACGTGCTGGAAGGGAACCCCAATAAAGTGGGGGGGGAACTTGGCTGGAGGACAGGTCCCGGACAAAAGAAGGGGAGGGGGCCACCTTCACCCTGGTAAAGGGGGGGACCCCCGGATCCGGGAAAGAGAGGACTTTTGTACCCCGAAATTGAATGCTTTGGGGTCATTGGGGACCTTACTATCAATTAAATTCAATTTAAGGGCTTTTTTGGCAGGGGAAAAACGGGGGTTAAATTGAAAAAGAAAGGGAATAGAAAAGTAAAAAAAAGTGAAATAAAAAAAATAAATTTAACGGGAAACATTACCCTCAGAATTTTCAAAAAAAAAAGCCCTTTTCAAATGTCTTTTATGTTTTAATCCCCAGTGTTTTTAAAATGTGAAAATAGTTAAAGTAAAAAGGGGAAAATAAAAAAAACAAAAATTAGGGGTTGTATTTACAAGGGTTTTTTGTTCTTAAAGGGTTTGCCCTTTTCTTGGGGAAAACAGGTCCAAATCTTGCACTGTAGGGACCTGTTTTTTTCACCTATAGTTTAAATTTTACAAAATTGGGTTTGTTTCGAATTTTTTGGAGCTGAATTGAGGGAAATATGTGTCTTAATTGGTATAATTTGGCAGGGGGTTTGGGGAAGTCCCCGCTCAGTTTCCACCTATTTTGTGGGCAGTGTGACTAGCCTGTTTCTCTGAGACCCAGGTCTGCCCGGGCCCGCCTTTTCTCAAAGAAAGGGCTATGGTACTGAGTCTGTACATAGTCAAATTTTCCTTTAAGTTTGGGGGTCGTCCAGTGGTCAGGTTTTCTCCCCTGTGTACTCTCTTTTTGGGGCCAAAATAGCATTCTAGTTGCTCGTTTTTTGTTTTTTCTTTCCCAAATTTTGGTAAAGTAATTCTCTTTTTTTTTTCTCAGTTTTGGTTGGGTCTAATTGTTTGTTGTTTTTGTTGTGTTTTTTTTCCGGGGGGCTGTGTGGGGTCGTTTGTGTTTGTGAACAGAGGCCCGGAAAAGCTTACTTGGGGGACCTTCTCCAAGTTCTCTCTCTGTAGGTGAGGCTTGTTTGGGGGTTTTTGGAATCGTTTCCCTTTTTAAGGGGTTACTACGCCCCGTGATTTTTCCCCCAAATTGTTTTTACCGGTTGTATGTTGAAAATCAAATTTCTGGAAACTGAGACCAAGTAGAGACTTTGGAAGGGGGATATGGTATAATAAAAGGGAGTTTTTTCAGAGGGGAAAAAATTCTGGAATCGCGGACACTCGTTTGCACGGAGTAAAGTAAAAATGTCCCGTCTTTGGTCACTAGGATCACCATCCCTTTGGGCCCCCTGCTGACAGGCTGACAAATAGGATCTTTTTGTCCATTTTTAAGGATAGGAACAGCATTGATTGAAAAAAAACGCCCAACACAAAATGGGTATGCACAAGTTTTTGTAGACCAAGCTATAACATTATTATTTTCTACGACAGTACATTCAAACCAAAGCTAAAATAACAAACATCAAGATTTTTTTATAAACTGTCACAGAAAATGGAACCCTCTCCCCGTCAGTCAAAAATCTTCTGGTATTTCTTATATGTGCCCCCCTCTTAGTTTTTGCTGGGGCATTCTTTTTTAAAAAGTGTGTAGGTTACCAAAAACATCAAAAAATTGCCCCTCCCGGAATTTTTTTAGGAGGCCCCGGTCAAGTATCAACTACGTAGCTGTTTATAAGCAAAATTTTTCTAAGGTTACGTTTTGGGGTAGGTTTAGAATAAAAGGTTTTTGGGTTAAAAGGGTTTTGTTTGGGGCCTAGGTTTTAAAGGGTTTTGTTTAGGGGTTTGGATAAGGGTAAGGTTAGGGGTTTGTGCTAGGGGTTTGGGATTTTGTTTAAATGTTTTTTGCAGTATTGAAAAATTAAATGAACATCTCAACCCATCTACTTGGGGATTTATCCAAATAAAATGTTACCCAAAAGTTTCGCCCCAGAAAAGGTTGCAACAGTAAAAAATGACAAAGAAAAAGTTTCCTGATTTTAGAAAAAAATGCCGCCCTCACATAAAGAAGCCGAAGATGCGTTATTTTGAAAAAACCACTTTAAAGCATTTTAATATAGACATATGCTTTTTAATTAGGGACAAAATATTATCTTCTTTTTTAACATAGTAATACTGGGTTAATAACAAAAATTAAATTTTTTTTTTTTTAAAAAAAAAAAATTTTTTTTTTAAAAAAAAATTTTTTTTTCCCCTTCCAATTTTTTTTTTTAAAATTTTTAAAAAAAAAGGGGCCCCAAAACAAAAATTTTTTATGCCCAAAAAAAATTTTTTTTAAAATTTTTTTTCCCAAAAACCCAAAAACCCAAAAAAAAAAATTTAAAAAAAAAATTTTTTAAAACCCCCCCAAAAAAAAACCCCCCGGGATTCCTTTTTGGGCCCCCCTTTTTGGGGGGGGGGGAAAAAAATTTTTTGGGGTTTTCCTAAAATTTTCCCCCCTTTTTTAAGGGGGGGCCCCCCACGGGGGGAAAAAAAAAAAACCCCGTTTTTTTTTTTTTAAAAGGGAGGAAAGGGCCGGTTTTTTTTTTAAAAAAGGTTTTTGGGAAAGTGGGGGGGAAATTTTTGGGGGGGAAAAAAAAATTTTTTTTTCCCCCTTTTTTTTTTTCCCAAAAAAAGGGGGGTTTTTTTTTGGGGGGGGGCCCGGGGGGGGGGGTTTTTTTTTAAAAAAATTTTTTTTTAAAAATTGGGGGGGGTTTTTTTTAAACACCAAAAATTTTAAAAAATAAAAATTTTTTTTTTTTTAAATTTTTCCTTTTTTTAAAACAAAAATTTTGGTTAAAACATTTTAAAAATTTTTAAAAATTTTTAAAAACTTTTTAAAAAATTTTTTTTTTTAAACCTAAAATTTTTTTTTTTTTTTTAAAAAATTTTTAAAAACCCCAAAAAAAGGGGGAAAAAATTTTTAAATTTACCCCTTTGGGGTTTTTAAAAAAAAAAAGGATAAAAGGCAAAAAAAAAAAAACCCCCTTTTTTTTAAAGAAAAAAGGGGGTTTTTCCCCCCTTTCCCCCAAAAAAAAAAAAAGGGGGGGGTTTTTTTTTCCCCCCCCCCTTTCCCCCCCCCCCTTTTTTTTTTTGGGGGGCCGGGCCCCCTTTTCCCTTTTTAAAATTTTTAAAAAAAGGGGGGGTTTTTTTTTGGGGTTTTGGGGGGAAAAAGGGGTTTAATTTAAAAAAAATTTTTTCCCAAAAAATTGGGGGGGGGGGGCCCCCCGGGGGGTTTTTTTTTCCCCCTTTTTTTTTTCCCAAAAATTTTTGGGTTTTTGGGGGGGGGGGTTTTTTTTAAAACCCCCCCAAAAAAAACCCCCTTTTTTTAAAAAGGGGGAAAAAAGGGGGGAAAAAAACCTTCCCCCCCCAAAAACCCCCAAAAAATTTGTTTTTTTTTTTTTTTCCCCCCCCCCCCCCAAAAAAAACCCCTTTCCCCCCCTTTTTTTGGGGGGGGGGTTTTTTCCAAAAAAAAAAAAAACCCCCCCCCCCCCAAAATTTTCCCCCCAAAAAAAAAACTTTAAAAAAAAAAATTTTTTTTTCCCAAACCCCCCCCCCATTAAAAAAACCCCCCCCCCGGGGGGTTTTTTTTTGGGGGCCCCCCCCCAAAAAACCCAAAATTTTTTAAAACCCCCCAAAAAAAACCTTTTTAAATTTTTTAAAAATTTTTTTTAAAAGGGTTTAAAAAAAGGGAAAAATCCCCCCTTTTTTTAAATTAAAAAACCCCCCCCAAAAAAAATTCCCCCCCAAAATCAATTTTTCCCCCGGGGGGTTTAAAACCCCCCGGGGGTTGGATTTTTTCCCCCCTTTTTTTTTTTTTTTTTTTTTAATTTTTTCCCGGGGGGCCCCCCCCCCCCCCCCCCAAAAAAAAAAACCCCCGGGAAACCCCATTCCCCAAAATTTTGGGGGTTTTCCCCCCCTTTTTTTCCCCCCTTTTTTTTTGGTTTTTCCCCCAAAAAAATTTTTCCAGGTTTTTTTCCCCCCCTTTTTCCCCCAAAAATTTTTCCCCCCCAAAATTTTTTTTTTCCCCCCCCCCCTTTTTTTTGGGGGGGCCCCCCCCCCTTTAAAATTTTTTTTTTTTTAAAAAATTTTTTGATTTTGTTTTTTTTCCCCTTTTTTTTCCCCCCCAAAAAAGGGCCCTTTTTTTTTGGGTTTTTTAAAATTTTTTTTTTTTAAAAAAATTTCCCTTTTTTTTTGGGGGGTTTTTTTTCCCTTTTTTTTTTAAAAATTTTTTGGGGTTTTACATTAAAAAACTTTTCCAAAATTTTTTTCCCCCCAATTTTTTTTTAAAAAAATTTAAAACCTTTTTTTTGGGGGGGAAAAAAAGGGGGGGCCCCCCCCCCCCTTTGGACAAAAAACCCCCCCCCTTTTTTTGGGGCGGGGGTTTTTGGGCCCCTTTGCCCCAAAAAACCCAATTTTCCCTTTTTTTCCCCCCCAACCCTTCCCCCCCCCCCCCCCCCCCCGGGGGGGGTTCCCCCCCGGGGGTTTTTTTTTAAAAATTTTTTTTGGGGGTTTTTTTCCCCCTTTTTTTTTTTTCCCCCCCTTCCCCCCCCCCTTTTTTTTTGGGGGGGTTTTTTCCCCCCGGGGGGGGGGGGGAAAACCCCCCTTTTTTTTGGGGTTTTTTCCCCCCTTTCCCCCCCTTTTTTTTTTTTTTTTTTAAAAACCGGGGGGGTTTTTTCCCCCCCCGGGGGGGGCCCCCCCCCCCCCCCCCCCTTTAAAGGGGTTAAAAAAAGGGGGGGGGGGGGGAAAAAAAGGGAAAAAAAAGGGGGAAAAAGGGGCCCCCCCCCCCCCCTTTTTCCCTTTTCCCCCCCCCCCCCCCCCCCTTCCCCCCCCCCCCCCTCCCCCCCCTTTTTCCCCCCCCCCCCCCCCCCTTTTTTTTTTTTTTTTCCCCCCCCCCCCTTTTCCCCGGGCCCCCCCCCCCCCCCCCCCGGGGGCCCCCCCCCTTCCCCCCCCCCCCCCTTTTTCCCCCCCCCCCTTTTTTCCCCTTTTTTTTTTTCCCCCCCCCCCTTTTTTTTTTTCCCCCCCCCCCCCCCCCCTTTTTTTTCCCCCCCCCCCTTTTTTTTTTTTTTTTTTTTCCCCCCCCCCCCCCCCCCCCCCCCCCCCCCCCCCCGGGGGGGGGGGGGGGGGGGGGGGGGGCCCCCCCCTTTTTTTTAATTCCCGGGGGAAAGGGGGGGGTTTTCCCCCCCCCCCCCCGGGGCCCCGGGGGGGGGGGTTTCCCCCCCCTTTTAAAAAGGGGGGGGGGGGGCCCCCCCCCCCCCCCCCGGGGGTTTCCCCCCCCCCGGGGGGGGAAAAAAAGGGGGGGGCCCCCCCCCAAACCCCCCCCCCCCCCCCCCGGGGGGGGGGGAAGGGGGGGAAAAGGGGGGGGGGGGGGGGGCCCCCCCGGGGGGTTTTTGGGGGGGGCCCCCCCGGGGGCCCCCGGGGGACCCCCGGGTTTCCCCCCTTACCCCCCCGGGTTTTTTTCCCCCCCCCCGGGGGGTTTTTTTTGGGGGGTTTTTTTTTTTTGGGGGCCCCCCCCCTTTTGGGGTTTTTTTGGGGGGGGTTTTTTTCCCCTTCCCGGGAAAGCCCCCCCCCCCCTGGGGGGGGGCCCCCAAAAAAAAAAATTTTTTAAATGGGGGCATTTTTTTCCCAAATTTTCCCCCCCCCCGGGGGGTTTCCCTGGGGGAACCCCTTTCCTTTGGGGGAAAAAAATTTTAGGGCCCCCCTTTTTGGGGGGGGTTTTTTTTTTAAAGGGGGGTTTTTTCCCAAGTGCCCGCAATGCGCATTCCCCCTTAATATTAGGATTTTTGCACTTGTGTTTTAGCAAGACTAGGAAAAACGGTTTAAACCCCCATTTGACCGGGGATTGTTCATAATCTCCAAACAGGGAGCCGGCACTTCCCCGAACCAATTTTTTATCCCCTGTCTCAAAAATTTGGGCAGCGGCTATGGAGGGCTTACATAGCCAATCTTGGGGAAAAGGGGGTAAAAACAGTCCTCCACTTCCCCGGTTTCCTTTAGTTTCCTTTTGAAGAAGAAAGGGCGGGGGGTTTTCGCCCGTGTTTTTTGATTACCGTAGTCTCAAACAGATTTACGGGGAAGTACCGTTATCCTCTTTTTCCCCTGTTGCGACTTTTGAAATGAAACGTTTTTTCGCGGAGCCCCGGTTTTTTCACAAAATTGGAAACTCAGGACCCCCGTACAATTTTTGGTGCGCATTAAGGGGGGGGATGAATTGGGAAAAAAGCATTTAGCACCACCTCGGGGGCCCTTTAAAGGTATCTTTGTCATTTAAAAAACGGGTTAAATGTTTCTTTCCCTTTAGTCTTCCCAAACCTTTCTTTAAAAGAATTTTTGGGCTGCCCTGGGCAGGGGGTGGTATGTACACGACGACATCCAGGTACTCTTCTCATGAGCCGAGCATGTGCCCCCGGTGCACCGGTTTGAGGGGGCTTTGGAGAATTTTAACCCCGTATGTCAAGGCGAGAAATGCTTGTTTTTTCCCGGGGTCCATCTCCTTTTTGGGTTACGATTGTCCGCGTCTGGTGTGAAGATAGAGGTTTGACCGCTTGTGTCTGCTTGGGGTTTTTTAATTACTACCATGAGGTTTAGTCGGGCGGGCTTTTGGACAGGTGTGCCAGCTCCCCAATACGTCCCTGCTGCAGGGTGGGACCGGGTGGCGTTTGCAGTGGTCAGCTGAAGGGACAGGGCATTTGTTAAACTGAAGAACCTGTCACCTTGGACCCGGTGGCTGGCGCATTCCGGACCAGCCTTTACCAGTCCAAAGTTGAGAGTAGACGCGTCAGAGGCCGGTATCATTGGGCAGTTCTGTCGAAACGGTGTCCGGCACGCCAGCCTAAACTCCGCCCCTGTGCAGTTCGTTTCTAAGAATCCTCAGACTGCCGGAGCGTAATTATGACGAGGGGGGACAGGGAGAAGCTGTTAGCCGTGGTTCAGGCCCTAAAGGTGTGGAGGCATTGCTTGAGGGGGGCTCAACACCCTCGTTCCTCATTCTGACCTGATGACCACCGTAACCTGGAAGTACATCCGGGCAGCTAGGAGATTAAACCCTCGTCAGGCTAGGTGGAACATGTTCCTGCACCCGGTTTGTTTTTAAGATCACGTACCATCTCCAGGGTACAACAGAACGGTTAAGGGCAGACGCCTTGTCCCGGGCTGTATATGAAACAGAGGAGAGGTCCATTGCGTCTACTCCCATACTGCCGGGGTCCCTTGTTCTGGTGGCTCCGGTGGTGTGGGGAGGTCGAGTGCGAAAATCGAGCGGGCGTTACGTAACGACCCTAACTACTCCCCCAGAGTGTCCTGTGGTGCGGAACATTACGTTCCGCTCGAGTGTTCAGTGATCGCCTATTTATTTGGGCTCATAACATACACCCTCCTCTGGACATCCAGGTGATTGGACCGACCAGTGCAATGCCTTGAGCGTGAAATATGGTTGGCCAACGTTAGCTAGGGGATGTGAGGTTTTATGGGCGTCGCCTCCTGCTCGGTGTGCACCCAGTGTAAGGCGCCCTTAGACACCATGCCCAGTGGAAAGTTCACATCCCTGCCCGTTCACACAACGGAACCAATGTCCCACCTCTCGGTGGATTTTGTGACCGGAACCTTCCCCTTCCCTCTCCCAGGGGGAATAACCACCATTTTGGTCGTTGTGGATCGGTTTTTCCAAAGGCCTGTCGTCGTCTCCCAATGACGGGATCTCCCATACTGCCCTTACAGACCGCTGGGAAGGCACTATTTAAGCCACGTTTTACCGGCAACTATGGGGTTCCTCTGAGGATATAGTGTACTGACACGAGGTCCCCAGTTCACCTCCAGAGTCTGAGGGGCCTTTCATGTGAACGACGTTGGGGGTCTCGGGTGAGGCCCTTACCTCGGGTTACCACCCAGCGAGAGCAATGGGCAGCAGGTAGAAACGAGTCAACCAGGTTGTGGGTAGTTTCTGAGGTCCTACTGACCAGGGCCGGTCCGCAGGAGTGGTCAAGTTATATCCCCTGGGCATAGATGGCACAGACTCTTACTCCGCCCTCCTCTCGTCCACCAATTCTAAACCCCTTTCCCAGTGTTTTGTGTTAGGTATCAGCCGAGTTTATCGGCACCATGGCACCAGAGCCAGATCGGAAGGGGCCTCCTGCGGTAGGATGAGTAGAAGCGCGCTCGGAGGAGACGTGGGACGCTGAACCTGTCCATCTGCAGTCTGGCCATCCGTTCGACAGAAAGGCGAAGCGGCCGAGCGCCCACCGCAGTGGAGGGACGCGGTGTACGCACCGGGAGATCGAGTCTGGCTCCTCAAGACTCGAAAGCCTGCCCCTCCCGCTGCCCCTGCCGGAAAGCTGGGTCGGCGGTTTGTGGGGCCTTTTAAAAGTCCTGAGGAGATTGAACGAGGCCCACCATTTTGTGTTACAGGTTACAACCTGCCTATTGATTATAAGGAATATTAACCCCTCGTTCCACGTGTCTCTTCGCAGTGCCGGTGGTAGCTGGTCCACTCCAGGAGTTGGGAGATACGGGAGGACTCCTCCGCCCCCACTGGACATCGAGCGAGCTCCGGCGTACAACGGTCAGGACCATCGTGGACTCGGAACTGGCGGATTGAGGTGGTCTCCAGTATCTAGTGCGTCGGCAGGGGTACGGCCCGGCGGAACGGTGCTGGGTGCCTAGAAGGGATATCCCGCCATCCATCCTCCTGACTGGAGGAGTTCCACCGTGGTCATCGCACGTGTCCGGCTCCGCGTCCTCGCTGGTCGTCCCCGTGCCGGGGGTCGGCGCGCGCAACCAGGCTGGAGCCCGCGCGTACAAGGGGGGTGGGTAACTGTCACGGATTCTTGCCGGGGAGGCTGCGCTACATCCCTTGCTCGGGCAGCTTTCCTGTGTGTCGTCGTCCCCGGTAGTACTATCTTACAACCGTTAGAATATTTCGATGTTTGTATTGGTTTGGTCTGTCTGTTGCACATGTGTCCGTTGGTGTCTCGGATTATGCAAAAACCATTCTGGCTATGGATACGGAGAACATCCACACATTAACATCAACCAGGCCCGAGGATAGGCCCATGTGCGTGTGGCTTCTGCTGGGAGTTTGGACCTTTTTTTTTTTTTTTTTTTTATCTGCTTTTGCCACTAAACTCATAATAAACACTGACACACTAAAATATAGTGTTAAGTGTTGTTATTTGTTCAAGCGTTTACTACTATAATAATAAGAATAATATGGGAAGGGGGCCCAAAGTTCTTCAAAAGGTTAATTTGAGGATCCATTAAAAGGGGTTTCTTTTGAATAACCCTTTTAAAAGAGTTCTTCAAAAACTATTAGGGGTTCCCCCAAAGTTTCAAAGTTGAAGAAACCCCACAAAAGGATCCTCCAGGAAACTTTACTTTTTTCGAGTGTAGAAACAAATACTGGTTTCAGGTTTAGCCTTCACTTCGAAAACAATCGCTTTTTATATTGTCTTGCCAAAAAGCAACACCGTTGTAATTTGCTCCACGGA
The DNA here is from genome assembly GCA_036851935.1 of Coregonus suidteri. Classification (NCBI taxonomy): domain Eukaryota; kingdom Metazoa; phylum Chordata; class Actinopteri; order Salmoniformes; family Salmonidae; genus Coregonus; species Coregonus suidteri. The sequence goes on along the minus strand of JAGTTL010001436.1, from coordinate 3,369 downwards.
AACCTATTGTCTCTGGCAACGACGTTGGTAACACTTGCTTAAAGGGTAATTGTGGTTTTGTGGACAACAACTGCCTCCTATGTACAGACTAAAATTCACCCTTGTGTGGGTTCTAAAATATATATATACACACTTAACAGTACTACTTTAATTTTGTTTTAGAAACTTGGTTTTGGGTTGTCTGTAAAATATTTTTGGTATGAGCCCCCTCCTATATGCTCCCGCTTTCAGAATAAGACCACTGTACGCATATACAAGTGCACCGGGCAGTATAGACCTTGGGAATAACTGGTTGGAGCCTATATTAGCGGATGCTTTGAATCTTGAGGCCTATAGGCATTGTTGTGCGTACAATATATGTCTATCACGTAGATCATCTGTCAAAGTAGTTCATATTCCTGTGTTTTCATTGGAACTTATTGGAGATTAATTGAGTCTATGGACCCGTCTGGGCAGCTACACTGATGTGTACAATTATTAGGCAAGTGGTCAGAGTGTGGTGGGTGAAATGTAGAAATCAGGTGCAGGAAAACGCAGGAGGACTTCAAACAGATCTTTACTAGAGTCCGGAAACACAAATAAGTCGCCAACCAACCGGGTGGCGCGAACAAATTACGCACGAAAACAACAGTGCGGAAAACAACAAGAAAAGCCGCACGCATTGCGAGCTCTCGAAACCACACAATAACGAGAGAACCAACCACGTAGAGGCAAGCTGACATTCACAATCACGCATAACACCTGACCCAAACACACACGAAAACTAAAATAAGGGAACAATTAAGACACAAATAAGGGACAGGTGTTATGAACAGACAAAACCAAATGAACATGAAACATAGAACGGTGGCAGCTAGTACTCCGGAGACGACGACTCGCCGAAGCCTGCCCGAACAAGGAAGAGGAGCAGCCTCGGCCGAAACCGTGACAGTACCCCCCCCCCTTGACGCGCGGCCATCCAGCCGTTGCGCCGACCCGGGAGCTCGGGGACGACCCGGACGACGCGGAGCAGGGCGCGCAGGATGACCCCGATGGAAATCGGTCAGTAGGGGACTGGTCTAATACGTCCCTCCTTGGCACCCAGCACCTGCTCCTCCGGGCCGTACCCCTCCCACTCCACGAGATATTGAAGACCCCCCATCCGACGTCTAGAATCCAGGATGGACCTCACGGTGTAACGTCACGGAGCCCCCTCGATGTCCAACGGGGGCGGAGGAGTCCCTCCTCAATCTCAAAAGTCCTGGAGTGGACCAGCTACCACCGCCCTGAGGAGAGACACATGGAACGAGGGGTTAATATTTTTGTAATCAACAGGTAGTTCTAACCTATAACTCACCTCGTTCAATCTCCTCAGGACTTTAAATGGCCCCACAAACCGCCGACCCAGCTTCCGGCAGGGCAGGCGGGCGGGGCAGGTTTCTGGTTGAGAAGCCAGACTCGATCTCTCAGGTGCGTACACTGGCCCCTCACTGCGGTGTAGGTCGGCGCTCGTCTTCTGTCGACGTATGGCACGCTGCAGATGACGTGTGCAGCGTCCCACGTCTCCTCCGAGCGCCGCAGCCCCACTCATCCACAGCGGGGGCCTCGATCTGGCTCTCATGCCATGGTGCCAGAACCGGCTGGGGTACCCTAATACACACTGAAAGGGGTTAGTTTGGGTGGAGGAGTGGCGAAGAGAGTTCTGTGCCATCTCGGCCCAGGGCACATATCTCGCCCACTCCTCCGGCCGGCCCTGACAGTATGACCTCAGAAAACTACCCACATCCTGGTTGACACGTTCAACCTGCCCATTACTCTCATCTGGGTGCATAGTAACCCGAGGTAAGGCTTACCGAAACCCCCAACCGTTCCATAAATGCTCTCGCCACACTCTAGAGGTGAACTGGTAGAGGCCTCGGTCAGACACTATATCCTCGGGTATCCCCGTAATGCCGGAAGACATGGTGTGAACAGAGCCTCTGCGGTCTGTAGGGCAGTGGGTAGGACCCGGCATGGGAAGGAAGACGACAGGCCTTAGAGAACCGATCCACAACGACCAGGATGGTAGTATTCCCCTGTGAGGGGGGAAGGTCGGTAACAAAATCCACCGAGAGGTGGGACCAGGGTCGTTGTGGAATAGGCAGGGGTTGTAACTTACCCCCTGGGCAAATGTCTGGGCGCCTTACACTGGGCACACACCGAACAGGGAGGAAGACATAAATCCTCACATCCATAGCATAACGTTTGCCACAGTACTTCGTGCTAAGGCAGTGCACTGTCCGGACCCTGATACCCGGCCATGGCCAGAGGAGGGGCACGTATGAGCCACAACAAATGAGGCGATCGCGTACCTCGAGAGGAACGTACGTCCGACCCACAGGACACGTGTGGAGGACTCGGGTCGGTGCGTAAAACGCGCGCCCCGCTCGATCTCACCCATCACAACCTCCCACACCACCGGAGCAACCAGACAAAGACTCCGGTAGTATGGGGCGTGGACTCAACTGACCTCTCCTCCTGCGTCATACCGCCGAGACAGATCAGCATCTGCCTTCCGTTCTGGGACCCAGGGATGTATGTGATTTTAAACACAAACCGGGGGCTAGGGAAAACATAGTCCAGCGAGCCTGGCGAGGATTCAGTTCCTCCTAGCTGCCCGGATGTACTCCAGGTTTACGATGGTCAGTTAGAATGAGGAAAGGGTGTGAGCCCCCTCGAGCCAATGCCCCGCCAACACCTTTAGGGCCTGTACCACGGCTAACAGCTCCCTGTCTCCGACGTCATAAATTCCGCTCCGCCGGACTGAGCTTCTACTGAGTAAAATCGGTCCAACAGGACGGAGTTTAGGTGGAGTGCCAGAACGCTGGGAAAGAACGGCCCCTATCCCGGCCTCTGACGCGTCCACCTCTACTTTGAACGGTAAAAAGAGGGATCCTGAGCGGCCAACACGGTCGCCGCGAGGTAAAAGGTCCTTCAGTCTCCCAAATGCCCATGTACGCCTCAAAGCTGACCTACCGCAAAAAGCGCAACCGGACCCCCCTTTACAGAGACGTGATGGGAGCTGCCACCTGTCCAAAACCCCGGATAAAAACCTACGGTAATAAGTCGCAAACACAAGAACCGTTTGCCCCTCCTTCACAGTGGGTTGGGGGTCCCTGCCAATTACAGCACAGCTGACACCCCGGGTGCCTCAACCTCCATTCTTCACGCCCTGACGCAGATAACTGGTAACCCAGAAAGGAGGACAGAACTGCTGGAAAAAACAGGACATTTCTCGCCACTTGACATATAGGTCATGCTCCAACAGCATTCCTCAATACTCGGCGCACCAGGGCTACATGCCGCGCGGGGGAGGGTATACCCAGAAGTCCGATGTACCAAATACTCCCT
>JAGTTL010001435.1:0-14046 GCA_036851935.1 Coregonus suidteri | reverse complement strand
CAGTGGGATAATCCCCCGACAAGCCAATCGTTTTATTTCTTTCGCAGCCCTCTTGGGAAAAAGGGTGAGAAAAGCAGTCTCGTCATCCGCTACGGCTGTATAGTAGGGGAACTCAAAAGCGTAGTCGGTTTTAACTGTCGACGGCCCCTGCCGAATTTCACATATTTGGTCGCCCACGCTACCCCCAAACTGGGTGGTCGAACACCTCTTGGAACAGTCTTTTAAAACAAACTTCCCTTCAACTCGGGGCCCTCACTGCCCAAAGCGCAGAGCCCAAATCCAGTGCTTTCCGTAGCAAAAAATCTGAATCCCCTGCTACGGTAGGGGGAAACATAGACGATTTATACACAGATACGGGGAAAGGGGGAGTAAAACCCCACATTTCCCCGGTTCCCCGCGTACCTTTGTCGGTAGAGAAACGGGGTGAGACGGGGACCGCCCGGCCGGGGTGGTGCCTTTTCAGCCGCCCGCGTTGAGTAGCTGCAGGAGTTACCTCTTTTTTCTCCTGTTTTCCCCCATCGCCCTGTAATTTCCCGCTGGCCATGGTAATCGGGGTATTTGTAATGAATATGGGAAGATGGTAAGACCAATGCAAAATTTGCGATGCTTTATTGAGTACAGACAAGGGGAATAGCTTTAATCGTGGCCCTCGGGCGGGCTGGTGGTCAAAAACCGGGCCAGGCCATAGACAGGCAGAGGTACCAATAGGGAGCGGGCTTAGTCCCCCCTAGTCGAGGGCAAAGGCACAGGGTCAGAGGACGGTAATCACTGGGGTAGACAAGCAGGAGGAATTAAGCAGATTCGGGGAAGTCAAACAACAAGGTGCAGGTCGGGTACACGGGTATCAAAAACAACAAACACTCTCTCTCTCGGACAAAACGCTTTAGCAAGTCACAATGGAACAATACCTCGCACCGACTGAAAAACTTCTGAGATCACACCTTATATCCTACCCCTAATTACGGACAGGTGTGCTCAGGAACTCAGGTGAACCAGATCGAGTCTGAAATGACTCCCCCTCGTCTGTAGATCGGGGACGTGTCAGACTCTGTCTAGACCCAGCCAACCCCCGATCCCTTACATTATGTATTTATATGTATATATGAAATGTATGTATGTATGTATGTACGGTACCAGTCAAAAGTTTGGACACAACTACTCTATTCAGAGTTTTTCTTCTTATACAATTTTTTACATTGTAGAATAATAGTGAAGACATGTTTTTCACAATGTTTTTCCAACCACGTCTTGAAGGAGTTCCCACATATTCTGAGCACTGTTGGCTGCTTTTCCCTTCACTCTGCCGTCCCGACGCTTTCCCAAACCATCTCAATTGGGTTGAGGTCGGGGGATTGTGGAGCCAGGTCATCGGTGATGCAGCAACTCCTTCACCCTCCCTCTTGGTAAAATAGCCCCTTACACAGCCTGGAGGTGTGTGTAAAAACAATAATGATAGTCCCACTAAGCAAACCAGGTGGTACAACCCAGACACTCCGGTGGTCGGTGAATGGATGATCTCCGCATGTGTAGTTCCCACAGTACAGCATGGAGGAGGAGTTGTTATGGTGTGGGGGTGCTGTTTCCTGGTGACACTGTCTGTGATTTATTAAAATTCAAGGCACACTTAACCAGCATGGCTACTACAGCAATTCCTGCAGCGATAATGCCATCCCGGTTAAGTGTGCCTTGAATTTTCTCACAAGACACGGACAGTTCGAACCAAAAAAGCTCAAATTTGGACTCCAGACAAAGGGACACATTTCCACGGGTACTAATGTCCATTGCTCATGTTTACATTGGCCCAAGCAGGTCTCCTTCTTATATTGGTGTCTTTTAGTAGTGGTTTCTTAGACATGAAGGCCTGCTTCACACAGTCCCCCTCTGAACAGTTGATGTTGATATGTATCTTTACTTGAACTCTGTGAAGCATTTATTTGGGCTGCCAATTTCTGAGGCTGGTAACTCTAATGAACTTATCCTCTGCAGAAGAGGTAACTCTGGGTCTTCCATTCCTGTGGTGGTCCTCATGAGAGCCAGTTTTCATCATAGCATTTGATGTGTTTTTTGCGACTGCACTTGAAGAAACTTTTCAAAGTTCTTGACATTTTCCATAATGACTGACCTTAATGTCTTAAAGTAATGATGGACTGGTCGTTTCTCTTTGCTATTTGAGCTGTTCTTTCCATGATATGGGATCTATCTGTATACCCCCCCCCTACATTTGTCAGAAAACAACTGATTGGCTCAAAAACGCTTAAGAAGGAATAAAATTCCACAAATTAACTACTTAAGGAAGGCACACCTGTTAATGATGAAATGAATTCCAAAGTGACTACCTCATGAAGCTGGGTTTTAGAGAATTCCAAGCGGTGCAAAGCTGTCATCAAGGCAATGGGTGGCTATTTGAAGAATCTCAAATATAAAATATATTTTGATTTGTTTAACACTTTTTTGGGTTACTACATGATTATTCTACAAAAAAAAAAATAAAGAAAAAAAACCCTGGAATGAGTAGGTGTGTCCAAAACTTTGACTGGTAGTGTATGTAATTTATATGTGTATGTATGTATAAGTATATATAGATATTAGCAAAAAATATATATGGGGGATTGGAAGTGATGCAAACAATTACATTGATGGAAGCTTCAATCTATCTGCAATATTAAAGCTGATCTAATCTACCCCCTTTATTTCTTTAACAACAAAAAAAACAAATCCTTCTTTAACCCGTCTCCCTCCCCTTCATCTACACTCTAATATTGAGTTGCACCCCTTTTAGCCCTCAGAACAGCCTCAATTCTTCGGGGCATGGACTCTAACAAGGGGTCGAAAGCGTTCCACCAGGGATGCTGGCCAATGTTGACTCCAATGCTTCCACAGTTGTGTCAAGTTGGCTGGATGTCCTTTGGGCGGTGGACCATTTTGATAGACAGGGAAACTGAGAAACCCAGCAGCGTTTGCATTTCTTGACACACTCAAATGGGTTGCACCTGGGCCCCTACTACTAGGGGTGTGCCGATCTCGTCATAACTCATATTCATAATCGTATCCATTTTATCACACTTGAAATCTGATTTACTCGTGATTGGAAGGTAAGTCCGCTTTAAATGCTGGTAAAGCACTATACCTCAAGTGCACATTACTGCCGCTATCACTCAGATCGCATCGTTTATGTTTCCTTCACTCATTCACACACATTGTTCAAAGGTAAACGATCCCGACAGATGAAATGCACATTAGGGCTATTTACTTACTTAGTTCTATTCAATTATCAACGAAATAGTCAAATAAATATACTAACGCATGGCTGGCTACTACATTTATTCCAGGCACAGATTTAGATGAAGGTAGGCTAATACGTTTGCCCCATATATTGTTTCACTTTCGAGAGGAGCCAAAGCTTTTCTCTCGCGACATTTATGCCACAACATTTGTACAATCAAAATAAACTATCTATATTTGTAATTTTATTTTCTACATGATCTGTCGCTCGGGATAAACATGCCTGAGCTAGAATAAATAATAATAGCAAGAAAGCATTGGCTTGGATCACAACAAAGAACGTTAACGGTTACTAGACGATTCGTGTTATACGCCCACCCTTCCTCATGACCAACCTCCCTCCTTTCGTTTTTGGCTTAAGTAACCCCCTGTCTTATGTAAACATTCCAAACATAACATATTATACTAATTTGAGGGACACAGATGTACATTTATGATTAAGTCTAGCCAGCTTCATTTAGCTACACATTCCATCTCAGGCATCTTCCATATTATGAAGGTGGATATTGATTGTGCTCACCCAACCGCATACTTGAGCCTGCTTGAGCTGGGCGTTGTAAATGCGTGTTCAAAAGAGTGGGGCAAGTCAGTGCCACTTTTTCATCTGAAATAAAATTCAAGAAAGGTTATCTTGCAAATTCAGCAGGACTATGGTGTGAAATAGGATGTCTAGAAGTGCATTACTTCTCATTCTTTTAGCCTACTTTATCATTAATGCCATATTTGGGATGTGCCTTATCAATGCACAATTCACCATTTTTTCCCCACTCCTATCGATAAAATACTTTTATTAAAGGGGATTTTCACCCTGGGGGAAAAACTGGGCTTGTTTTCATCATGTCCGAGGCATTTCTAGGTCGTGATGAGATGTGTTTCACACATAATTTCCCCCAGGAGGAAGGCAGGTCTGGGCTTCACGCGCTGAATGATACACCCTATGACGGCTTCCAGTTTATTGATAGGGGGGCAAGATCTGAAAAAATAAAATAGCCTCTGAAAAGACTTCAACTCGTGTGGGGCGGTGCTTCGTGGGCTTTTTTAAAGGGAAGCAGACACTAAACAACACAATCCTGGGTGGGCAAAACTGAAAGAAACTAACCAGACCGCAATGGCTTCAAGTGATTCCTCTCATCAACATTAATTGTAATCCAACAATGTGTACACCACCATCTTGTCTATTTCATGTCTTCTCTCATTGATCGAGACAGGTGTCTGTCATCATGACATGCGACACTTTGGGGTGGACACCCACCAGTCCCGATCAATGAGAGAAGACTTGAAATAGCCAAGATGGCGGCGGTACACTTAGTTGGATTACAATTAATGTTGATGAGTGGAATCACTTGAAACCACCTGCAACTGGACAGACAGTTTATGAGACTCCTGTTTCCACAAATCGAGGATGAAGACTGTATCGCCAAGCTAAGGTTGGTCGAACATTCTCTTTGCTACACCAAAAATATCCCTGTCCTGTAACTTCCAGTAATGGATATCAAAATCTTTGGTTAAATAACATTATCTGGTGTAACAATCTGTAGCTACAGTTCTACAGTTCTCTGCACTTTACTTCACCTGAGATACACAGAACTGTACTACACTGTTCATACTGTAGTTTTTTGTTACGTTACTTTTACCATATAACATTCTTGTTGAAATACCCAGTTCTCTTTTTGAGTTAGCATTAAATAGTGTACACTCCCCTGTATTTTAGATTTTGACAAATATACATTCTTTGGATATCTGAATGTCTAACATCTGTTTGATGCTACAGAGCTCTGTACAGCTTATACAGTGGGGAAAAAAAGTATTTAGTCAGCCACCAATTGTGCAAGTTCTCCCACTTAAAAAAGAAGAGAGAGGCCTGTTAATTTTCATCATAGGTACACGTCAACTATGACAGACAAATTGAGATTTTTTTTTCCAGAAAATCACATTGTAGGATTTTTAATGAATTTTTTTGCAAATTATGGTGGAAAATAAGTATTTGGTCACCTACAAACAAGCAAGATTTCTGGCTCTCACAGACCTGTAACTTCTTCTTTAAAGAGGCTCCTCTGTCCTCCACTCGTTACCTGTATTAATGGCACCTGTTTGAACTTGTTATCAGTATAAAAGACACCCTGTCCACAACCTCAAACAGTCACACTCCAAACTCCACTATGGCCAAGACCAAAGAGCTGTCAAAGGACACCAGAAACAAAATTGTAGACCTGCACCAGGCTGGGAAGACTGAATCTGCAATAGGTAAGCAGCTTTGGTTTGAAAGAAATCAACTGTGGGAGCAGTTATTAGGAAATGAAAGACATACAAGACCACTGATAATCTCCCTCGATCTGGGGCTCCACGCAAGATCTCACCCCGTGGGGTCAAAATGATCACATGAACGGTGAGCAAAAATCCCAGAACCACAGTGGAGGACCTAGTGAATGACCTGCAGAGAGCTGGGACCAAAGTAACACAGCCTGCCATCAGTAACACACTACGCCGCCAGGGACTCAAATCCTGCAGTGCCAGACGTTGTCCCCCCTGCTTAAACCAGTACATGTCCAGGCCCGTCTGAAGTTTGCTAGAGTGCATTTGGATGATCCAGAAGAGGATTGGGGAGAATGTCATATTGTCAGATGAAACCAAAATATAACTTTTTGGTAAAAACTCAACTTGTCGTGTTTGGAGGACAAAGAATGCTGAGTTGCATCCAAAGAACACCATACCTACTGTGAAGCATGGGGGTGGAAAACATCATGCTTTGGGGCTGTTTTTCTGCAAAGGGACCAGGACGACTGATCCGTGTAAAGGAAAGAATGAATGGGGCCATGTATCGTGAGATTTTGAGTGAAAACCTCCTTCCATCAGCAAGGGCATTGAAGATGAAACGTGGCTGGGTCTTTCAGCATGACAATGATCCCAAACACACCCGCCCGGGCAACGAAGGAGTGGCTTCATAAGAAGCATTTCAAGGTCCTGGAGTGGCCCTAGCCAGTCTCCAGATCTCAACCCCATAGAAAATCTTTGGAGGGAGTTGAAAGTTCGTGTTGCCCAGCGACAGCCCCAAAACATCACTGCTCTAGAGGAGATCTGCATGGAGGAATGGGACAAAAATACCAGCAAACAGTGTGTGAAAACCTTGTGAAGACTTACAGAAAACGTTTGAGACCTGTGTCATTGCCAACAAAGGGTATATAACAAAGTATTGAGAAACTTTTGTTAATGACCAAATACTTATTTTCCACCATAATTTGCAAATAAATTCATTAAAAATCCTACAATGTGATTTTCTGGATTTCTTTTTCTCAATTTGTCTGTCATAGTTGACGTGTACCTATGATGAAAATTACAGCCTCTCTCATCTTTTTAAGTGGGAGAACTTGCACAATTGGTGGCTGACTAAATACGTTTTTCCCCCACTGTAAGTATTTGATCACCTAACAACCAGTAAGAATTCCGGCTCTCACAGACCTGTTAGTTTTTATTTAAGAAGCCCTCCTGTTCGCCACTCATTACCTGTATTAACTGCACCTGTTTGAACTCGTTACCTGTATAAAAGACACCTGTCCCCACACTCAATCAAACAGACTCCAACCTCTCCACAATGGCCAAGACCAGAGAGCTGTGTAAGGACATCAGGGATAAAATTGTAGACCTGCACAAGGCTGGGATGGGCTACAGGACAATAGGCAAGCAGCTTGGTGAGGAGGCAACAACTGTTGGCGCAATTATTAGAAAATGGAAGGAAGTTCAAGATGACGGTCAATCACCCTCGGTCTGGGGCTCCATGCAAGATCTCACCTCGTGGGGCATCAATGATCATGAGGAAGGTGAGGGATCAGCCCAAAACTACACGGCAGGACCTGGTCAACGACCTGAAGAGAACTTGGACCACAGTCTCAAAGAAAACCATTAGTAACACACTACGTTGTCATGGATTAAAATCCTGCAGCGCACGCAAGGTCCCCCTGCTCAAGCCAGCGCATGTCCAGGCCCGTCTGAAGTTTGCCAATGACCATCTGGATGATCCAGAGGGGGAATGGTCTGATGAGACAAAAATTATAGGTTTTTGGTCTAAACTCCACTCGCTGTGTTTGGAGGAAGAAGAAGGATGAGTACAACCCCAAGAACACCATCCCAACTGTGAAGCATGGAGGTGGAAACATCATTCTTTGGGGATGCTTTTCTGCAAAGAGGACAGGACGACTGCACCGTACTGAGGGGAGGATGGATTGGGCCATGTATCGCGAGATCTTGGCCAACAACCTCCTTCCCTCAGTAAGAGCATTGAAGATGGGTCGTGGCTGGGTCTTCCAGCATGACAACGACCCGAAACACACAGCCAGGGCAACTAAGGAGTGGCTCCGTAAGAAGCATCTCAAGGTCCTGGAGTGGCCTAGCCAGTCTCCAGACCTGAACCCATAGAACATCTTTGGAGGGAGCTGAAAGTCCGTATTGCCCAGCGACAGCTCCGAAACCTGAAGGATCTGGAGAAGGTCTGTATTGAGGAGTGGGCCAAAATCCCTGCTGCAGTGTGTGCAAACCTGGTCAAGATCTACAGGAAACGTATGATCTCTTTAATTGCAAACAAAGGTTTTCGTACCAAATATTAAGTTCTGCTTTTCTGATGTATCAAATACTTATGTCATGCAATAAAATGCAAATGAATTACTTAAAAATCATACAATGTGATTTTCTGGATTTTGGTTTTAGATTCCGTCTCTCACAGTTGAAGTGTACCTATGATAAAAATTACAGACCTCTACATGCTTTGTAAGTAGGAAAACCTGCAAAATCGGCAGTGTATCAAATACTTGTTCTCCCCACTGTACATGGAGGAGGCTCAATCAAGTCATCTAGACATCTTTCTTATGTCATTAAAAACTGTACCATAGAGGCTCAGAATAAGTTAGAAGAAAAGCAAAAATAAATGAAGGAACTTATTCAAGAAAGATGACGTGTAATATATTATAAAAATAAAGCAAACTGGGTGGAAAAGGGGAACAAATGCACCAAATTCGTTTTTAATCTTCAACATTGAATTGCTACCAAAAATAATTTACTGAAACTGGTTACAAATGATGGAGTCATCCATGATTCACCAAATAATATTTTGAAAGTGGAAGCAAAGTACTTTAAGCATATGTTTTAGTTTCAGTCTCCTCCACCTCCTCTAACCGAAGCTAATAGTATGGATTTTTATTCTATTGATAATGTACAATTAACAGCCGTCCAGAAAGTTTCATGTGAAGACGAAATTACAGAGGAGGAATTTATTGATGCAATTAAAGCCTTTAAGTACGGGAAAAACTCTAGGGCTGGATGGCATACCATTTGAGGTATACCAAACCTTTTTTGATATACTCAGAGGACCGTTATTAGCAGCTTTTTAATCACTCCTATGTAAAATGGTAGATTATCAGACACTCACCATGGTTTTTTCATTATTACTGGAAACAGGATACAAGTGGGAAATATAAAGATCCATGTCCTAAAAAAAAATTGGAGGCCCCTTACCCTTCAGTGTTATAATGCAAAAATTTAGCAAAATGTTAGCAGATAGAATTAAAAGGTATTGTCGGACATTATTAATTCTAATCAGAACAGGTTTATTACATGGACGATACATGGAGATAACATAAAGCAAGTACTGGAAAATAGAAACACTATGAAAAATCTGGGAAGCCAGGCCTGCTATTCATAGCTGACATGAAAACGGCTTTTATAAAGTACGACTCTGAGTTTATATATACAGTGGGGAAAAAATATGTAGTCAGCCACCAATTGGTGCAAGTTCTCCCACTTAAAAAGATGAGAGGCCTGTAATTTTCATCATAGGTACAGCCAACAACGTCAACTATGACAGACAAAATGAGATTTTTTTTCCAGAAAATCACATTGTAGGATTTTTAATTGAATTCATTTGCAGATTTGGGTGAAAATAGTTTTTGGTCAATAACAAAAGTTTCTCAATACTTTGTTATATACCCTTTGTTGGCAATGACACAGGTCAATGTTTTCTGTATAGTCTTCACAAGGTTTTCACACACTGTTTGCTGGTCTATTTTAGGCCCCATTCCTCCATGCAGATTCTCTCTAGAGCAGTGATGTTTTGGGGCTGGCGCTGGGCAACACGGACTTTCAACTCCCTCCAAAGTTTTTCTATGGGGTGAGATCTGGAGACTGGCTAGGCCAACTCCAGGACCTGAAATGCTTCTTACGAAGCCACTCCTTCGTGTGCCGGGCTGTGTGTTTGGGATCATTGTCATGCTGAAAGACCCAGCCCCGTTTCATCTTCAAATGCCCTTGCTGATGGAAGGAGGTTTTCACTCAACATCCTCACGATACATGGCCCCATTCATTCTTTCCTTTACAACGGATCAGTCGTCCTGGTCCCTCTGCAGAAAAAACAGCCCCAAAGCATGATGTTTCCACCCCCGTGCTTCACAGTAGGTATGGTGTTCTTTGGATGCAACTCGAGCATTCTTTGTCCTCCAAAACACGACGAGTTGAGTTTTACCCAAAAGTTATATTCTGGTTTACATCTGACACATATGACATTCTCCCAATCCTCTTCTGGATCATCACACGCACTCTAGCAAACTTCAGACGGGCCTGGACATGTACTGGCTTAAGCAGGGGGACACATCTTGCACTGGCAGGATTTGAGTCCCTGGAGGAGCGTAGCTGTGTTACCTGATGGTAGGCTTTGTTACTTTTGGTCCCAGCTCTCTGCAGGTCATTCACTATGTCCCCCCGTTGGTTTCTGGGATTTTAGCTCACCGTTCTTTTAGCATTTTGACCCCACTGGGTGAGATCTTGCGTGGAGCCCCAGACGGAGGGAGATTATCAGTGGTCCCCCTTGTATGTCTTCCATTTCCTAATAATTGCTCCACAGTTGATTTCTTCAACAGCCAATTGCTGCTTACCTATTGCAGATTCAGTCTTCCCAGCTGGTGGCAGGTCTACATCGAATCCAATATTAGAGAGTGGTGGTAAAACATGGATAAAGGGGCCTTCGTGGTCCACGTTAAGGAGATTGGTGTGTATATATTAGAGGGTGATGACAGTTGTCCTTTACATAAAACAAGTGACAACACTTAGTTGCCATTAATACAGTTGTGGCATTTGATGATAGAAGAACACGACAAGAATTGGCAAATTACGCACAGCACTGGGCGCCCTGTTGCTCTTTCAAGATGAAAAATGAGCAGATGTTAACATTGACAGCACACTGTTGACAACGACGTTTTCAGAGTTCATGGAAAGATCAAGCCGTGGAAAACGTTTCTTCTCTTCTGTCTGCCATTGGTGACAATAACGCAACACACAAAATTCCTCCACGCATGACAGATCATCTGGCTTTTTGGCGGTTGGGTTTCACGTCAGATAATGGTGGTGGGGTGTGCATTTCTTGGCGGGCCCGCCACAAGCCCTGCCATGAAGTGTTTCACGTTTGCAGAGGCTACCTGACCTCGCCATTAGCGTACCAGCAGTGTACTAGATCCTCCTCCAGACTTACTCTAAGAATGTGAAGTACCTGAATTAAGCTGTTGCGGTTACGAAGGCCCTCGGCGGGTTCCTCTATTTTGACATAAGTTGCAATTGCTTAGAAAACCCTCTATGTTGCACATGGATAACTTCGCACATGTAGTCCAGCAGTTACATCCCAGGAACCTGCAGACGCTCTTTATGAAGACAGCCACTTACATTTAGTGAATACCATAATGGAATTATTACTGGACAGCGTTAATAATGTGAGAATCGATTATGATAGTGATGCTCACGCCATTCGCATTCCCAACTGAGCAAAATCACAGCATGCCATCTAACTCACATTTAACTCATAAATCTCCGCATCGCTAATGTGCAGCAAAACTACGAGTCCAACTTTCGCGGCCGGCTGCAACAGAGCCTGGATTCGACCACATTCCACTAAGTGAAAAAATAAGCACTGCGATGCCAGCATGAAAAAATAATTGTACACCCCAGGCACACGCAAAGCCTAACAAAAACAAATATCATATCCATAAAGTAATAAATTCACACAAACTGTATTAGATACTGTTCTATCATTTATTCACCGAGGCGACCTTTGCTCTATTATAACTCGTGTTGTAATTTTTACCGTTGCACGACTTTTGGTTCTCTTCACTGGGTCGCACTTGATGCCTGTTCCTTTGAGTTTTTGGCGGAAATGGCTTGTTAAGGGGAAATCAGGTAAATATATACATTAAATTTTTTTTAAATAAAAGGTTTCCACTATCGGCATATCTTTTTATTATGGATATCGAAATGTTAGCAATTAAAATTCAGATCCACAATAGCATCAAGGGATTAGAAATCAGGGCTTTACAACAAAGGTTCATTGTATGCTGATGACTCATGTTTTCTATAAATCCCAACTTGGATCCCTCCCAGGCCTCATATAGAGCTAATAATGTTTCTAACCTCTTCTGGTTACCACAAAATTATGATAAATGTAACTATATTACGTATTGGATCACAAAAAAATAAAACGTTTCATTACCTTGTAGTTTAACAATAAAATGACTGATGGTGATGTGGATATACCTTTTATACATATCCCCGAAAATAAAATAAATTATCTCCTCCAACCCATTTTTTATAGAAAGTTTAGCAAAGTAATAAGATCTTTCCTACCATTAAAAAGGTAATACCTGTCCTATTTATGGAAAAATCACCTTGAATTAACTCTTTAGTATGTATCCCAGTTACCTATTTTCCTATGGTATTGCCTAAACATTTGCGAACAGTTTTTTAATTAATGAGAAAAATTTTCCCTTTTATTTGGGAACCCAAAAGCCAGAAAACTTTAAGGGGCCCTATTCATACAGGGGGGGGAAAAAGTATTTAGTCAGCCCCCAATTTCAAGTTCTCACATTTAAAAAAGTAAGACCCTGAAATTTTCATCAAGGTACACGTCCGTGACAGACAAATTGAAAAAAAAAACCCGGAAATCACATTGTAGGTTTTTAATGAATTTATTTGAAAATTATGGTGGAAAATAAGTTTTGGGTCCCAAAAAACAGAAAAGATTTCGGGCTCCACAGACCTGTACTTCTTTTTTTAAGGGGCTCCTCTGCCCTCCACTCTTCCCTGTTTTAAATTTCCCTTTTGAATTTGTTACATTAAAAAAACACCTGCCACACCTAAAACGTCACACCCCAAAACTCTACTTTTTCCAAGACCAAAGCTGTCAAGGCACCAAAAAAAAAAATTTAGACCTGCACCAGTCGGGGAAGACTGAATCTGAAAGGGGTAAGCAGTTTGGGTTTAAAGAAATCAATTGGGGCAATTATTGAAAGGGAAACATACAGCCCCAATAATCTCCCTCGATCTGGGGTCCAGCAAGATCTCCCCCATGAAAAAAAAGAACGGGAGCAAAAATCCCAGAACCACACGGGGGCCCCTAGTGAATGCCCTGCAGGGGCGGGGGACCAAGTAAAAAAGCCTACCACAGAAACCCACGCCCCCAGGGACTCAATCCTGCGTCCAAACGTGTCCCCCTGTTAAACCATACTTCCCACCATCTGAGTTTGATAATGCTTTGGGTGATCCAAAAAAAGGTTTGGGGAATGCCCCATGGGCAATGAAACCAAAATAGAACTTTTTTGGGAAAAAATAAATCGTATGTTTGGAGACAAAAATGTGATTGCATCCAAGACACCAACCCACTGTGAGGATTGGGGGGGGGGGGAAAATCATGCTTTGGGGCTTTTTTTGCAAAGGGACCAGGACACTGATCCGTTAAAGAAAGATAAAGGGGCCCTGTATCTGAGATTTTGAGTGAAAACCTCCTTCCATCAGCAAGGGGATTGAAGAGAAACTGCTGGGCTTTCGCATGACAAAATCCCAAAAACACCGGCCCGGCAACGAAGGAGTGGTTTGTAAAAAGCATTTCAAGGGCCTGGGTGGCCACCGTCTCCCCGACTCAACCCCCTAAAAACTTTGGAGGGGTTGAAAACCTGTTGCCCAGCGCGCCCCAAAACATCATTGCTCAGAGGAGATCTGCATGGAGGAAAGGGCCAAATACCCGCAAAATGTTGAAAACCTTTGAAGACTTTCGAAAAAGTTGACCTTGTCATTGCAACAAGGGTATAAACAAAAATATTGGAACTTTTTTTTATTGACCCAAAAACTTTTTTCCACCAAATTTTTCAAAAAAATTCTAAAAAATCCACAATGTGATTTTCTGGGAAAAAAAACTCATTTTGTCTGTCTAGTTGCGTGTACCATGTAAAAATTCGGGTCTCTCTCTTTTTTAAATGGGAGAAAATGCACAAATTGGGGGCTGACTAATACTTTTTTTTCCCCCACTGTCCTCAGTGGCTAGATTCCAGCTTACAGAACATACTCCAAGAGACTTGTAGCATAATTCTCAAAAAGGGGGCTCTACAAAGTATTGACTTTGGGGGGGGAAAGGTTAGCACCTCAATTTTTTGTTTTTTTTTTTCTTATTTTTGTTTTTTTTCACAATAAAATAATTTTTTCATCTTCAAGTAGAGGCATGTTTTGTAAATCAAATATAACCCCCCCCAAAAAAAACAAATTTTAAAACCGGTTTTAAGGCATAAAATAGGAAAAATCCAAGGGGGGAAATCTAGCTAACTTTTTACCCCTGTACACATCATCATCATGATGGGGGCATCTCCCCCCTAAAAAAGAGAGGGGGGAGAGAGACGGAGAGGTTGTGTTTTCTCTGCAGGAGGGAAACTTTGGCTTCTTATATGTTTGAGTAAAACTTAACCATGTATT
>JAGTTL010001434.1:0-14055 GCA_036851935.1 Coregonus suidteri | reverse complement strand
TCCAATACTTTTGCAAGGCACTGTATTTAATACGTTTTAGAATAAGGCTGTAACGTAACAAAATGTGGAAAAAGGAAGGGGTCTGAATACTTTCCGAAAGCACTGTATATCAGCAAGGTAATTTGGCTTTGCTTTATTGGCAGATCTGATGCCATTTGCACCAGAGGATATGACCATAGAGACTCCACTAGATGGCCCCCACCAATGATTATTATTATTTTTTTTTTTAATTTTAGTCATTTAGCAGACGCTCTTATCCAGAGCGACTTATAGTTAGTGAGTGCATACATTTTTTTCATAATGATCAATGTTTGGAAGTGAAACACTTCACATCCAGTCGCACTATTGGAAGGCTGATTTAAATCATGGGAAAAATGGAGTGTTCCTGTCAGCCTGTGAATGAGTTGAATAGAAGGTTGTCCAGTTTAACTGCTGCTTTGGTAATAGCCTTGACCTCTATGGCAGCTGTTATATCTGGGATGACTGAAGACCTGATGATAGGAGCCTCTGCTTCATAGTCCTGCAATTTATCCCATGGACAGGGCCGTGTACCAAAAAGTCATTTGTCAAACAGTCATAATAACAGTCAACTTTAATGTCGCAATCATCTAAATAATGTTGTACGCAACCTGTTGGATTGGAATCAGGGTTGTGTTCATTAGGAACAGTGTAGCAAAACATTAAGAAGCTGGTGGCCACCGGCTTCTTAAATAGGCACTGATCAATGCTCAATGTTCAATTCATACTCAGGGCGGTAGGTAGCTTAGTGGGTAAGAGCGTTGTGCCAATAACCGAAAGGTCGCTGGTTCTAATTCCCGAGCCGACTAGGTGAAAAATCTGTAGATGTGCCCTTAAGCAAGGCACTTAACCCTAATTGCTCCTGTAAGTCGCTCTGGATAAGAGCGTCTGCTAAATGTAAATACTATATTAAATAAAACATATTTATACCATCACATCTAAGCCTATATGACAACAATTTCGATGAAACTTTGCAAATCAACTTGGATGTAGATACACAACACACTCCCCTCCTCTAATAATCACCAAAACAATGGTATATTTTTGTTCTAGTTTGATGAGGAATCACCCCAACAGCTTTCTAATAGCTACAATAATGTGGCATATGGACTGTGACTTTCTAGCTAACCTTCCTTTCTCAAGTAGTTAATGCTTCCTCTTTCATTACATTTTAGTCATTTAGCAGACGCTCTTATCCAGAGCGACTTACAGTTAGTGAGTGCATACATTATTATTATTTTTTCATACTGGCCCCCCGTGGGAATCGAACCCACAACCCTGGCGTTGCAAACGCCATGCTCTATCAACTGAGCTACATCCCTGCCGGCCATTCCCTCCCCTACCCTGGACGACAATGGGCCAATTGTGCGCCGCCCCATGGGTCTCCCGGTCGCGGCCGGCTGCAACAGAGCCTGGATTCGAACCAGGATCTCTAGTGGCACAGACCACTGCGCCACTTTCAGAACCTATTCATAAGCCACTTTCCTCTTTGTATTTACACGCAAGTGTAACATTACCGAATACATGAAATGCTTTTTTCCTAAACGGGTATTTGTTATTACTTGTGTCATAATATAGTATTGAATTATCGCAAGCACCCCTACGCAACGACCAAGCCACCCCTCTGTGAAATATTCCTCCTGCGTCACACGCCTTGTAACCATCAATACATGTTCTTAGAAGGTCGTTGTTTAGATAGCTAGCTAGTCTACTGGTGACTGCAGGGTGTTAGCAAAGATACTGATAAGGTTTCCCCTGTTCATCTGGGGTGAATGGTGTTGTCAAGAATCAATATCATGCAAATACATTTAACATTGGTTAATTAATTTAAACACTGAGTAATGCATATCTTTAAAATATATATTTTCTATTTTAATTTCATGCTGGTATGAGCTCTGTAAATATGTACACATTTAGTTATTTTAAGTATTTTTAATTGTTGTTTTTTATCATCTGTTTTGATAACATTGAGTTTTTATTGCATATATCTGGTGCTTTGAAACCACAGACTTACAGATTTGCAGATTGTCTGGCAGGTTAACTCTTGGCTATCTAGCTGGCTTATGTTTTTGTTTGAATGATGCATCTGGACACAGTACCAGCTTCTTGTTTCACCTGGCTGCTGGTTCCTGATCATTTGAGGAGTCACCTGAAGCTTGAGAGGAATAGGAGATACAGTAGGAATGCAGTGCTGAGGCAGAGGGTTCAGTGAGGATGACTGGCTAGCACAATGAACTTTGTGTGTGGAGAGCTTTCTGGTCTCCTCTCCTTCTTGCTTATAAAGCGCCTGGAGATGTATTCATGTTATGAAAAGCGCTAAATAATTTAATGAATTATCATGCTAATTAAGATGTAAACATTTAAAAATATGTTTCATTGTGTTTCTACTGCGGTGATCCCCTGCCTGTTTCCTAAAGGGCACACACACCACGGTAGTCTATAAACACTTCCTGCCAGCCCAGGGGAAGCCCTTGCTGAGTACTGCCGTGATCCCCTGTTCCCTAAAACTCTCGCACACGTTGTCTATAAATATGCTAGCCAACCAACTGTCAGGAAAAGCCCTCACTACATGCCGACTTAACAACGGTCAGGGTGGAGAGGTTAACTGTGGTTTTGGGAATGCTTTAGGCTCCTCCGATTCCCCTCAAGGATCTCTTTCAGGCACCTCCAATAACCTTTGCAGTGGCAGGAATAAAAAGGCCCAGGGTGTTTAGTGGCCTCTATTGAAGAGTAGTTACTACATGTTGTTTGGAATATGTTTTCTTAAAAGGATTACTTTATCCTATCCCAGGTATTCCTTAAAGAGGTGGGGTTTCAAGTGTCTCCGGAAGGTGGTGAGTGACTCCGCTGTCCTGGCGTCGTGAGGGAGCTTGTTCCACCATTGGGGTGCCAGAGCATATGTCAACGTCGCAATGTTGCACAACCACAAAATGTTGCCTCACAATATTAAATCGGACAAGAATGGATCACATAATAGCTATATTAACCATCATTTTCTCATCTCACTTTAATGAAAATGTAGTAGGAATGTTTTTTAACCAAATGTACACATACATGTTATTCAATCATTTCATCCAAACTGCTCGCGAGCGTCTACATAGCCAGGCTATGTAAGGGCTATTTGACCAAGTAGAGTGATGGAGTGCTGCATCAGATGACCTGGCCTCCACAATCATCCGACCTCAACCCAATTGAGATGGTTTGGGATGAGTTGGACCGCAGAGTGAAGGAAAAGCAGCCAACAAGTGCTCAGCATATGTGGGAACTCCTTCAAGACTGTTGGAAAGGTATTCCTCATGAAGCTGGTTGAGAGAATGCCAAACGTGTGCAAAGCTGTCATCAAGGCAAAGGGTGGCTACTTTGAAGAATCTCAAATATAAAATATATGTTGATTTGTTTAACACTGTTTTGGTTACTACATGATTCCATATGTGTTATTTCATAGTTTTGATGTCTTCACTATTATTCTACAATGTAGAAAATAGTACAAATAAAGAAAAATCCGGACTGGTACTGTACGTGCAGACTGAAGTCGTTTGGGATTGCTTTATGACCCTCCGTCAAAAAGATGGTAGCTGACCACATCTGCTCAGCTGTTCGTGAAACTCAAATTTGATCCCATACAGTCGATGACAGAGTTACAAGAAGCGAACCAAAGCAACAGATCATTTACAAGCCCAATATGGCCATGTTCAGAAACTGTGTGTCAGAAATACATGCAGCTTCCACAGCAATGTATCTAAGGTAATTTGGCATTGCGTTATTGGCAGATTTGCTGCAATTTGTGCCGTGCACCAGAGGATATGACCATATATGAAACAGACTTATACCTGATATGGCCATTATTAAACGGACCAGTCAAATACATGCTTCTTTTTGGACAGCTTTATTTTTAGACTTTCAAATGTAAACACAACACAAATTGCAGGAAGACACAGTCAAGGACAAGAAAAGTAAAGTCCATAACAGAGAACATCAATAAAACTGGGAATCTCACACCCTCCCTTCAGCTGCAGCTGTTGGAACACAAGCGTCTCTGGGGGAGCAGGAGACTCGTCCTAGCCAAGCCTTTTGGAAGAGAAAGGACAAGTGACTGCCCAATCCACTAGATGGCCCCACCAATTATCAATGTTTAGAAGTGAAACACTTCACATCCAGTCACTCTATTGGAAGACTGATTTAAACCATGGGAAAAATGGGAAGTGTTCCTGTCTGCCTGTGAATGTGTTGAATAGAAGGCGTTGAATAGAAGGCGTTGAATAGAAGGCGTAGAATAGAAGGTTGAATAGAAGACGTAGAATAGAAGGCGTTGAATAGAAGACGTAGAATAGAAGGCGTAGAATAGAAGGCGTTGAATAGAAGGCGTAGAATAGAAGGCGTGAAATAGAAGGCGTAGAATAGGGCGTAGAATAGAAGGCGTTAGAATAGAGAATAGAAGGTAGAAGGCGGAAGGCTAGAATAGAAGGCGTTGAATAGAAGGCTTAGAATAGAAGGCGTAGAATAGAAGGCGTAGAATAGAAGGCGTAGAATAGAAGGCGTAGAATAGAAGGCGTTGAATAGAAGGCTTAGAATAGAAGGCGTTGAATAGAAGGCTTAGAATAGAAGGCGTAGAATAGAAGGCGTAGAATAGAAGGCGTAGAATAGAAGGCGTTGAATAGAAGGCTTAGAATAGAAGGCGTTGAATAGAAGGCGTAGAATAGAAGGCGTAGAATAGAAGCCGTAGAATAGAAGGCGTTGAATAGAAGGCGTTAGAATAGAAGGCGTTGAATAGAAGGCTTAGAATAGAAGGCGTAGAATAGAAGGCGTTGAATAGAAGGCGTAGAATAGAAGGCGTTGAATAGAAGGCTTAGAATAGAAGGCGTTGAATAGAAGGCTTAGAATAGAAGGCGTAGAATAGAAGGCGTAGAATAGAAGGCGTTGAATAGAAGGCGTTGAATAGAAGGCGTAGAATAGAAGGCGTAATTAGAAGTTCTAGAAGGCGTTTCAATAGAAGGCGTTGAATAGAAGGCGTTGAATAGAAGGCTTTTTGAGAAGGCGTTGAATAGAAGGCGTTGAATAGAAGACGTAGAATAGAAGGCGTTGAATAGAAGGCGTTGAATAGAAGGCGTTGAATAGAAGGCGTAGAATAGAAGGTTGCCCCCCTGCAAGCTAATTAGCAGTTCTAACAGTGTAAATAATGAATTTCAGATATACTATCGCAAAAATAATCATTTGGTTGTGTCTATGAAGGTAACATTAGAATACGAAAATAAACACAATAGGATTTTCATTAGTTTATGTTAGGCTACTGTAGGCTCTATGTAAAAACAAGCAAAACAAAAAAATGCTTGTGTTCAATCTATTTTAATGGTGGAATGTTACAACTATGAAACAGACAGCATGACATAAATACCCCAACCACCAAGACGCACCGTCAGCAAGACACGCTTCAGTAGCCTAAACATGATTATAAGCGCCAAGTGAGCTTGATAAATAGTGAAAATCAGCACAAAAGCAATAATGGCATTGTAATGAATATAAGTGTCGATATGACAGCAGTCAAACATTGTCAATTATTTATATTTCGGATACCATAGCGAATGTGTCTGTTTCCAGGCATCGCGTTGTCGTTTCTTTGTCATCAAAACGGAGGTAACGCATGATTTCTCTGAAGCAATCCCATGCCATGGTTTCTCCTAAGAAAGGTATCCCATACATGTCTGACCAGAAATTGTCCTTATACACGCTCTTTCAATGTAAGTTGGTGAAAGTTCTCTCAGTGTGAAAGCTCTCTCAGTGTGAAAGCTCTCTCAGTGTGAAAGCTCTCTCAGTGTGAAAGCTCTCTCAGTGTGAAAGTTCTCTCAGTGTGAAAGCTCTCTCAGTGTGAAAGCTCTCTCAGTGTGAAAGCTCTCTCAGTGTGAAAGCTCTCTCAGTGTGAAAGTTCTCTCAGTGTGAAAGCTCTCTCAGTGATGACATGTTGTGCTGATAATCGGCCAGTAGCATTGCCTTTGGCTTGTTCTATTCAAACGTTGCCGTCCCTTCCTACCGTTCTGGCTTATTTGGCTTTTTTGCCCTTCTAAAACTGGATGTAACTCCAGTTCTGTTTGTGATGTTAAGATTCTAACAACGGCAGAGTGTTCTATAGATTTATATAGGAAACGTCAAGGACGGAGGGGGGCATGACTTTTAAAAATGGCGTACAAATTCATTCATTAATGAGCAGTCAAAATGACTGCTTTAGCGGTTCTAGTGTTTTAAAGGGCGACTGCACTTCCTGATTTGGCCTCGTTTTTCATCAATGCTCATTAAGAAATGCTAGCCGCCATAACTGAAGGCAAAGGAGTTGTTTTGTGGATGTGGTTTGATGTGGGTGTTTCTCGGGTGTGTCTTTGCCATGCAATCACAACAAACAAGTGCAGTGGCGAGTACAGCGAGAGTACAGCTACGCCAGCTTTGCTATGGAGAGAACTAAGTTTTGAAGTGGAGGACTTGTCCCCTCCTGACTGACACGGTATCTCAACATGGTCAGCTAATTCAGTTCTATGTGTAGGCTAAAGCCTGCACTGACCTTGTGTTTGGCCAAGCTGACAGCAGCTAGCTAGCATAGCTTGGTGATAGCTGAAGCTGGCTATGCTATCCTATCTAGCTGATATTACTCTGTCAAATCAGTTATGGCAAGACAGCAAGAGCCATATTGGATGCTGCCTTATTAGCTATTCCAATAAGAGGGGGGGGGGGGGGGGGGGTAGTTCCTTGGTGGACTGTAGCATGTAATAAGGCCATCAACGATCGTGATAATGCTTTTAAAACTTTGAAGAATAATTTGACATTTGATAGCATGACAGTCTTTCAGAGAAAGAGAGTGTTGGCTGGGAAAGTGATTAAGAATGCAAAGAAAGGTGCATGGTAGGAATTCTGTTCTTCTTTAAGAAGGGGAACACAACTGGGGGATGTGTGGAAACTGTTAAAGAGGATGACGGGGAACGGAAAGACAGTACAGGGACCTGATACCTGTGTTAGTCTGATGAAGATGTTACGGCTGACAGTATAGATAGATACCTGATACCTGTGTTAATCTGAGGAAGATGTTACGGCTGACAGTATAGATAGATACCTGATACCTGTGTTAGTCTGAGGAAGATGTTATGGCTGACAGTATAGATCAGGGTTCTTCAATTCTGGTCCTGGAGGGCCGAAACACCTCTGTTTTTCATCCTCTCCTTCTAATCAGGGGCTAATTCAGACTGATGATCAGTGGGCTGACAGTATCAGAGTACCTGGGACAACAGTGTTCGGAGTGCACCGGCTAACAGTAGGTAGATAGATAGATACCTGATACCTGTGTTAGTCTGAGAAGATGTTAGGCTAGACAGTATAGGTGATCCTGAAACAGAAAAGTGTTCGGCCCTGAGGACCGGAAGATGTTACGGCTGACCCTGTATAGATAGATACCTGATACCTGTGTTAGTCTGATGAAGATGTTACGGCTGACAGTATAGATAGATACCTGATACCTGTGTTAGTCTGATGAAGATGTTACGGCTGACAGTATAGATAGATACCTGATACCTGTGTTAGTCTGATGAAGATGTTACGGCTGACAGTATAGATAGATACCTGATACCTGTGTTAGTCTGAGGAAGATGTTACGGCTGACAGTATAGATAGATACCTGATACCTGTGTTAGTCTGAGGAAGATGTTATGGCTGACAGTATAGATAGATACCTGATACCTGTGTTAGTCTGAGGAAGATGTTATGGCTGACAGTATAGATAGATACCTGATACCTGTGTTAGTCTGATGAAGATGTTATGGCTGACAGTATAGATAGATACCTGATACCTGTGTTTAGTCTGATGAAGATGTTATGGCTGACAGTATAGATAGATACCTGATACCTGTGTTAGTCTGAGGAAGATGTTACGGCTGACAGTATAGATAGATACCTGATACCTGTGTTAGTCTGATGAAGATGTTATGGCTGACAGTATAGATAGATACCTGATACCTGTGTTAGTCTGAGGAAGATGTTACGGCTGACAGTATAGATAGATACCTGATACCTGTGTTAGTCTGATGAAGATGTTATGGCTGACAGTATAGATAGATACCTGATACCTGTGTTAGTCTGATGAAGATGTTATGGCTGACAGTATAGATAGATACCTGATACCTGTGTTAGTCTGAGGAAGATGTTATGGCTGACAGTATAGATAGATACCTGATACCTGTGTTAGTCTGAGGAAGATGTTATGGCTGACAGTGATGTACCTGAGTGTTAGTCTGAGGAAGATGTTATGGCTGACAGTATAGATAGATACCTGATACCTGTGTTAGTCTGAGGAAGATGTTATGGGCTGACAGTATAGATAGATACCTGATACCTGTGTTAGTCTGAGGAAGATGTTATGGCTGACAGTATAGATAGATACCTGATACCTGTGTTAGTCTGAGGAATGTTATGGCTGACAGTATAGATAGATACCTGATACCTGTGTTAGTCTGATGAAGATGTTATGGCTGACAGTACCTGATACCTGTGTTAGTCTGAGTCTGACAGTATAGATAGATACCTGATACCTGTGTTAGTCTGAGGAAGATGTTATGGCTGACAGTATAGATAGATACCTGATACCTGATACCTGTGTTAGTCTGAGGAAGATGTTATGGCTGACAGTATAGATAGATACCTGATACCTGTGTTAGTCTGATGAAGATGATGTTATGATAGCTGACAGTGTTAGTCTGATGATAGATAGATACCTGATACCTGTGTTAGTCTGATGAAGATGTTATGGCTGACAGTATAGATAGATACCTGATACCTGTGTTAGTCTGAGGAAGATGTTACAGCTGACAGTATAGATAGATACCTGATACCTGTGTTAGTCTGAGGAAGATGTTATGGTTGACAGTATAGATAGATACCTGATACCTGTGTTAGTCTGAGGAAGATGTTATGGTTGACAGTATATGATGCATTGGTTAAAGTTAGTACTGAGGTGACCAAAGCTTTGGCAATGAAGGAAGTGATGTCAGTAGTATATTTGGACATTGAAAAAGCATATGATACAATGTGGCACGAAGGTTTACTGATTAAATTGAACAGAATGGATATCAGTGGGAGAATGTACAACCGAATTATTGATTTCTTGTTTGACCAAACCTTCCAGGTCAGGGTGGGATTGGAGAGAATATGAGGTGGAAACTTGAGGGGGACGGCTTGAGTGGGAGAACAAAACAGTGGAGGCAGCAGCAGGTAGAGTGGGGCCAGGTAGGATTGGGCCAGGCACGTCCAGGTTTTTTTTTGAACACCATTTATTTCAATCTCTAGTTGAGTAAAATAAGTAGTTTTGTTCTAGTCACAAGATAATCCAGAAAGATGCGGTAAACAGCGCCACACAAGCAGAAAACTGAATGTTCTATTCTCAGCCAGGCCCATCTTTTCAAAGAAAACACAATTTAATTCCATCTCTATTTGAGAAAAATAAATGGTTTTGTTGTGATCACAAGAAAATCTGAATAATTCAGGTAAAGAGCCCAACAGTCAGGCAGACACATCTGAATGTTCTTTCATAAAGTGAGAACAATTAGTTTCCCTGGCTGATATGGCTGCTACTTAGAAATAATATGAGTATTTTAATAGATGACATTCACTGCTGTAAACCTGTCTCCAATATAATCGCATAATTCACACAGACCCACCGCGGACCTTCGTGTGATAAGGCGTTCCATGGTCTGTTTTGTCAACGAGCTCAATGTATTCCAAACACTTGCGGTAAGCAGATGATCCCAATAATGTAGGTAGCCTAGTAACCGATGCCCTCCTCTGGTATGTTCTATTGTGAACTATCTAGGACTCGTTGCTGTTTCCCTGTTAACTACTCAAATATATTTTACTGATTATGTCAAAGACTAAATTAACTGCAATACACTGGTCTCAAATGTATTAGCATATCTAGGCTACACAAAACCATTGCGGACCCACTGTAAAATGAGAGGCTTTTTATGGTATTAAAACGTGTTCCTGTCCAACAGACCTAGCTCTGCCCGCTGGGGCTTGGCTTACGAGCGCTCTCTGAAATAAGCGCTGGTATCGTCGTATTCCACCGGATCGAGTTATCTCATCACGCAGGCATTTTAAACGCACTTCCGGGTTATCAAGCGTGATAAAAATGATACGATAACTAATACGAGATCAGCACACCCCTAGTTAATATGTAAAAGTGGGATGAATTGTTGACATACAGTAATTGTAATCCTAACCCAACCTTCATTAACCCGTTGTTACGCAGTCACTTACCAAACTCTGTTTTGGACGAGACTGACTTTATGAACAAAATGATCCTATTTACACTTCGTAGTCCATTTTGACACTAAAGTAAATGTCTCTGACTCATATCATGCCACATAGGACGTTTTCAAAAGGAGAAGTTGGTTTTCAAGGGCAGTCGACCTTTAACTGCTGCTTTGGTAATAGCCTTGACCTCTATGGCAGCTGTTATATCTGGGATGACTGAAGACCTGATGATAGGAGCCTCTGCTTTATACTCCTGCAATTTATCCCACAGACAGGACCATGTACCAAAAAGTCATAATATGTCAAACAGTCATAATAACTGTCAACTTTAATATCGCAATCATCTCAGAGAACCACATACCACATACCTGATTTTTAACAGGGCCGTTAAATGTCAGAAATGTTCCGACTTTAATTAATTATTTTATCAATTCTGCTTTAAGATATGAATTTGGCAATCGTATGTTGACCATTTTACAGAGTATTCTGTATAGTGGGCGTTTTGTTTTTGTGTTAGTGATTTTTTTTTTTATTGTCAAATATATGTCAACAATCCTTCCACCAAAGGAACTTTCTACGGATTAAATGATGTGAAAATCCCCAAAACGATGGTATTTTTTTGTTCTAGTTGAGGAATCACACCAACCACTTTATAATAGTTAGAATAATCTCAAGTAGTTAATGCTTCCTCTTTCAGAACCTATTCATAATCCACTTCCTTCTTCCTATTTACATGTTGAACTCTAAATCTGTTCAAAATCACAACATTGAAATGACATCAGTGTGGGACCAATGAGTCTGATCATCTTGCCCTCACACTGCAAGGCCCAGGGGCAGGACCTTTCTCTTTAGGTCATACAGATCATGATTCCAGAGTCTCTTATTGGTTGCATTGAATCAACCAATGTTTGCGTGCCACATCAGATTGCTATATCCATATGATGTAGTTAGCTGATACGTTAATAAAAATCAAATCGTTCTGAGATCTGGCATGAGTCTTCAATGTAGTCAGCATGGAGGGTGGCCATTGTGTTTCAGAACCACAGATGTCACAAAACCTGCACCTTAATGTAAGCTTACAGAGTATGTAACTGTTCACTGCTCCAGAAACTGCCTTCTGACTCCATGTATCTAGTCTGTTTTGACTGAGTGTTTGGCCTTCATTCCAACCTCTCCCACCACTGTATATTCTATTTATAGCCTTCTCATGAAAGTGTGAAGCCTTCGCTATGTGTGAAGCCTCCGCTATGCTGACAAAGCTATCTAGCATCTAACTCATTGCAATTTGAACCCTCTAGTAAATCTGGATAAGTGTAACATAACCGAATACATTAAAATGCTTTTTTCCTAAACGGGTAGAGACTTGTTATTGCTTGTGTAGCAGATGGGGATCTGTGGTGCGACTGGGTAAGACACTTCAGGAGGGTGGTCATATGTGAGGTAGAGGAGTTCCTGGGGTGGAATGTTATTCATATTTTTCATAATTTCATAATTAATAAAGAAGAAGCTTCAGGTGGGCTGTCGTGTGTTATACTAATACAATTGTTCAGAGAAAGAGATTTTGTTTAACAAGTAATACTTTTTTTCTCTAAAAGATGGGTGTCAAAATTATTGGCACCCCTAAAGATTCTTAGAAATACAATCAAACAAAATAAAATCTGCATTAACATTCTGCCTTTTTAAAGTTAAACTCAGGAACTGTGTTGTGTGTTTCCACGGCTTCCTGTTTCACTGGGGTTTAAAAATGAGGTAACACAAATGTAAAATCCATTTGTTGTCCTTCACTGTAAGAAAAGACAAAGAACTCACAAACGAAAAGACACATGGTTGTTGACCTTCATAAATCAGGCAATGAGAAACTAGGAAAACACAAGTTACCACTATTAGGCTAACAATTAAGAAGTTTAAAACCACTGGTACGGTGATGCACTTGTGTCCAATACCAGGCAAGTTTAACTTATCCCCATCCACAGTGAGGAAGATGGTTCGGAAAGCGCCAAAGTTGGAGAATAACAGAACTTCTTTGGGTCACCAAGTCTGCAAATCTACAATTAGATGCCACTTCCATACCAATAGGTTCTTTGGAAATGGTTGCCAGAACAAATCCTTTATAGAGAGCAAACAACAAATGTAAATGCTGTTTGGCGTCGAAAAAAAGGATGCGTATGCAAAAAATAACCTCATCCCTACTGTAAATTATGGTGGTGGATATTTGATGTTATGGGGTTGTTTTGCTTCCACTGGTCCTGGGGCTCTTGCCGTGTACATTTTAAGTGCCGGAGTATTGATTTTATTTATTTATTAGGGGGTAGATCAGCTTTAATATTGCAGATAGATTGTAGCTTCCATCAATGTAATTGTCTGCATAATTTCCAATCCCCCATATATGTTTTTGTAAAAAAAAAAATATTACTTGTTAAACAAAATCTCTTTCTCTGAACAATTGTACTATGTTATGTAGACACACACACACACACACATCACGTTAGAGATTTGATATAAATAGCAAGGCCCATGAGGTGGGTAGGTAAGAGTGGTAGGCCACAGTCATTCAGCATACTACTATGATCCACATCCCATCCCTAGGGGCCAGTGGAGGCGGGGCCAGGCCAGGAAGCTCTGGTCTGCATTAGAAGGATGTGGTATGTACAGCTGGGAGGGATTACTGAACTACTCAGCTGAACGATCTCCCACCGGCGGGCCTTTTATTTTGTATCTTTCTTTTGACATGCCCTTTTCGAGTTTTCCATATTATCTTTTATTGTTTGTCACCAACTGAAGATGAACGAACCGCTTGGGCTGGCCCGACCATGGAGTCACACCAGAGCCTGTAATTCGCTGTCCCCACACACACACACACAACATGGTCCGCACACTCATACTTTCATGTTTATGCACACACCTAGTCAGGATACAGAACAATTAGGCAAGCCTAGGTCCCCTAGACCAGGACTGCTCAACCCTGTTCCTGGAGAGCTACCGTCCTGTAGGTTTTTGCACCTGATTCTAATAATTAGCAGGTTGATAAGATGAATCAGGTTAGCAACACCTGGGGTTGGAGTGAAAACCTACAGGAGGGTAGGCTCTCCAGGAACAGGGTTGGGAAAACCTGCCCTAGACAATGTGACTATAGTGAAACAGTAAGGTTGTTTAAATGGTTCCTTAACAATTACAATAAATAATATAATTTTGCTCAATATTTGTAGTATTTCTTTGACAAATCTTTATAAAGGGTGCCAATCATTTTTAAGTTGACTGTACACTGAAAGCGTTCCACAGGGATGCTGGTCCATGTTGACTCCAATGCTTCCCACAGTTATGTCAAGTTGGCTGGATGTCCTTTGGGTGGTGGACAATTCTTGATACACATGGAAAACTTTTGAGCGTGAAAACCCCAGCAGCGTTGCAGTTCTTTACACAAACCGGTGCGCCTGGCACCTACTACCATACCCCGTTCAAAGGCACTTAAATACAGTGGGGGAAAAAAGTATTTGATCCCCTGCTGATTTTGTACGTTTGCCCACTGACAAAGAAATGATTAGTCTATCATTTTAATGGTAGGTTTATTTGAACAGTGAGAGACAGAATAACAACAACAAAAAAATCCAGAAAAACGCATGTCAAAAATGTTATAAATTGATTTTCCATTTTAATGAGGGAAATAAGTATTTGACCCCCTCTCAATCAGAAAGATTTCTGTCTCCCAGGTGTCTTTTATACAGGTAACGAGCTGAGCTTGTTACCTGTATAAAAGAC
>JAGTTL010001433.1:12500-14059 GCA_036851935.1 Coregonus suidteri | reverse complement strand
AGACCTGAGACCTGTCTTTATGGCTCTCTGCCCCACGTATTTAGTCACCAGGTCAGTCACAGACCTGAGACCTGTCTTTATGGCTCTCTGCCCACGTATTTAGTCACCAGGTCAGTCACAGACCTGAGACCTGTCTTTATGGCTCTCTGCCCACGTATTTAGTCACCAGGTCAGTCACAGACCTGAGACCTGTCTTTATGGCTCTCTGCCCCACGTATTTAGTCACCAGGTCAGTCAACAGACCTGAGACCTGTCTTTATGGCTCTCTGCCCATGTATTTAGTCACCAGGTCAGTCAAAGACCTGAGACCTGTCTTTATGGCTCTCTGCCCACGATATTTAGTCACCAGGTCAGTCACAGACCTGAGACCTGTCTTTATGGCTCTCTGCCCATGTATTTAGTCACCAGGTCAGTCACAGACCTGAGACCTGTCTTTATGGCTCTCTGCCCATGTATTTAGTCACCAGGTCAGTCACAGACCTGAGACCTGTCTTTATGGCTCTCTGCCCATGTATTTAGTCCACAGGTCAGTCACAGACCTGAAACCTGTCTTTATGCTCTCTCTGCCCACGTATTTAGTCACCAGGTCAGTCACAGACCTGAGACCTGTCTTTCTAGCTCTCTGCCCACGTATTTAGTCACCAGGTTAGTCACAGACCTGAGACCTGTCTTTATGGCTCTCTGCCCACGTATTTAGTCACCAGGTCAGTCACAGACCTGAGACCTGTCTTTATGGCTCTCTGCCCACGTATTTAGTCACCAGGTCAGTCACAGACCTGAGACCTGTCTTTCGGCTCTCTGCCCCACGTATTTAGTCACCAAGTCAGTCACAGACCTGAGACCTGTCTTTATGGCTCTCTGCCCATGTATTTGTGAAGGAGGCAACAAAGCAGTGGTGGGAGGAAGAACGAGGAAGACGTGTTGGTCAAAGGAATGGCAGGGGACAAGCACCCCTTCTGAGAGGTGGTCGTGGGCCTCGTTTGAGAGGTGTGGGGGAACGTGGTAGAGGACAAGGCCACGGACCAAGACAGCGGCAGCAACAGCAAAGAGTGTCCAATGAAATCTGAGCAATAGTTGTAGACCATGTTCATAAATCATGGCATGACA
This sequence comes from Coregonus suidteri, assembly GCA_036851935.1. Taxonomy (NCBI): domain Eukaryota; kingdom Metazoa; phylum Chordata; class Actinopteri; order Salmoniformes; family Salmonidae; genus Coregonus; species Coregonus suidteri. The sequence goes on along the minus strand of JAGTTL010001433.1, from coordinate 12,952 downwards.
ATGACTGAGGCGGCTACAATGATACAACCAAACCTCAGAAGGTCAACCGTGGCCTCAATAATCAGAACTTTCTGCAAAGAGAACCGGTAAGTCATCAGCATGCACTAAACATTATGCTACTCTCAATTGTCAAATGACTGCATACCAATGTTAATCACAGAGTAGGTGATGTGACCAAGTGTCTTTCTTACTGTAATGTTCCCTGTAGAATTGAGACTAGGCCAAATAGGGGAGGCAGAGGCAAAATTCTGACTGACCAACAAGAGCAGGATGTGGTCGATTTGGTTCGGGCCAGAAATTATATTCGCCTTACAGAAATTCGCCAGCATATCTTGGACAATGAAGACATGTTTCACAATGTGGAATCCATAAGTTTGCCGACTATTGCACGCATGCTGAAAAGGCACCAGGTGTCTTTAAAACAACTATACCGTGTGCCTTTTGAAAGAAAT
>JAGTTL010001433.1:0-7500 GCA_036851935.1 Coregonus suidteri | reverse complement strand
TCTGCAGGTCTCTGGATATCTTCTGTAGGTCTCTGGATATCTTCTGCAGGTCTCTGGATATCTTCTGCAGGTCTCTGGATATCTTCTGCAGGTCTCTGGATATCTTCTGCAGGTCTCTGGATATATTCTGCAGGTCTCTGGATATCTTCTGCAGGTCTATGGATATAGTATGGTAGGTGTCTGGATATCTTCTGCAGGTCTCTGGATATCTTCTGCAGGTCTCTGGATATCTTCTGTAGGTCTCTGGATATCTTCTGCAGGTCTCTGGATATCTTCTGCAGGTCTCTGGATATCTTCTGCAGGTCTCTGGATATCTTCTGCAGGTCTCTGGATATCTTCTGCAGGTCTCTGGATATATTCTGCAGGTCTCTGGATATCTTCTGCAGGTCTATGGATATAGTATGTAGGTCTCTGGATATCTTCTGCAGGTCTCTGGATATCTTCTGCAGGTCTCTGGATATCTTCTGTAGGTCTCTGGATATCTTCTGCAGGTCTCTGGATATCTTCTGCAGGTCTCTGGATATCTTCCTGCAGGTCTCTGGATATCTTCTGCAGGTCTCCTCATATCTTCTGCAGGTCTCTGGATATCTTCTGCAGGTCTCTGGATATCTTCTGCAGGTCTCTGGATATATTATGTAGGTCTCTGGATATCTTCTGCAGGTCTCTGGATATCTTCTGCAGGTCTCTGGATTCTTCTGCAGGTCTATGGATATAGTATGTAGGTCTCTGGATATCTTCTGCAGGTCTCTGGATATCTTCTGTAGGTCTCTGGATATCTTCTGCAGGTCTCTGGATATCTTCTGCAGGTCTCTGGATATCTTCTGCAGGTCTCTGGATATCTTCTGCAGGTCTCTGGATATCTTCTGCAGGTCTCTGGATATCTTCTGCAGGTCTCTGGATATATTCTGCCAGGTCTCTGGATATCTTCTGCAGGTCTATGGATATAGTATGTAGGTCTCTGGATATCTTCTGCAGGTCTCTGGATATCTTCTGCAGGTCTCTGGATATCTTCTGTAGGTCTCTGGATATCTTCTGCAGATCTCTGGATATCTTCTGCAGGTCTCTGGATATGTTCTGCAGGTCTCTGGACCTTCCAGGTCTCTGGATATCTTCTGCAGGTCTCTGGATATCTTCTGCAGGTCTCTGGATATCTTCTGCAGACCCTCTGGATATCTTCTGCAGGTCTCTGGACCTGCAGGTCTCTGGATATCTTCTGCAGGTCTCTGGATATCTTCTGTGAGTCTCTGAATGAGATATTTAGGACAGGTTTCCCAACCCATCCCAGTCCTCAAGACTTTCCTCAACACCCTGCTGTACTCTGCTCTGCTCTGGGCAGACCTTCAGCCGGGCAGCAGACCCCCGTACCTGAGGATGTAATCAATTCATACAACTCAGCCAGACCCCCTGCCAGGTCCTAGACCCCAACACTCAGCCAGACCCCCTGTCAGGTCCTAGACCCCAACACTCAGCCAGACCCCCTGCCAGGTCCTAGACCCCAACACTCAGCCAGACCCCCTGCCAGGTCCTAGACCCCAACACTCAGCCAGACCCCCTGCCAGGTCCTGCCAGGTCCTAGACCCCAACACTCAGCCAGACCAGACCCCCTGTCAGGTCCTAGACCCCAACACTCAGCCAGACCCCCTGCCAGGTCCTGCCAGGTCCTAGACCCCAACACTCAGCCAGACCCCCTGTCAGGTCCTAGACCCCAACACTCAGCCAGACCCCCTGCCAGGTCCTAGACCCCAACACTCAGCCAGACCCCCTGTCAGGTCCTAGACCCCACCACTCAGCCAGACCCCCTGTCAGGTCCTAGACCCCAACACTCAGCCAGACCCCCTGTCAGGTCCTAGACCCCAACACTCAGCCAGACCCCCTGCCAGGTCCTACACCCCACCACTCAGCCAGACCCCCTGCCAGGTCCTGCCAGGTCCTAGACCCCAACACTCAGCCAGACCCCCTGCCAGGTCCTAGACCCCGACACTCAGCCAGACCCCCTGCCAGGTCCTACACCCCACCACTCAGCCAGACCCCCCTGTCAGGTCCTAGACCCCAACACTCAGCCAGACCCCCTGCCAGGTCCTGCCAGGTCCTAGACCCCAACACTCAGCCAGACCCCCTGCCAGGTCCTGCCAGGTCCTACACCCCACCACTCAGCCAGACCCCTTGCCAGGTCCTAGACCCCGACACTGAATGGAAGGTCTATTCCTGCCCCAGGTAGTCCTCAGTGCAACCCAGTAGACGCCCAATTAAGGAAGGTCTATTCCTCTCCCAGGTAGTCCTTCCACCACCAGAACCCCTCTACTCTACTATAGCCACTAGAGCAGTTGACGGGCTGGGACAGCTCACCGCCAGAACCCCTCTACTCTACTATAGCTACTAGAGCTGTTGACGGTGCTGGGACAGCTCTCAGCCAGAACCCTTCTGTTGACGGGCTGGGACAGCTCTCCGCCAGAACCCCTCTACTCTACTATAGCTACTAGAGCTGTTGACGGGCTGGGACAGCTCTCCGCCAGAACCCTTCTGTTGACGGGCTGGGACAGCTCTCCGCCAGAACCCCTCTACTCTACTATAGCTATAGCCTAGAGCTGTTGACGGGTGGGGACAGCTCTCCACCAGAACCCCTCTACTCTACTATAGCTACTAGAGCCGGCCTGGGACAGCTCCTCCAGAACCCCTCTACTCTACTATAGTTACTAGAGCTGTTGATGGGCTGGGACAGCTCTCCGCCAGAACCCTTCTACTCTACTATAGCTACTAGAGCTGTTGATGGGCTGGGACAGCTCTCCGCCAGAACCCCTCTACTCTACATAGTTACTAGAGCCCCATGGGCTGGGACAGCTCTCCGCCAGAACCCCTCTACTCTACTATAGTTACTAGAGCAGTTGATGGGCTGGGACAGCTCTCCTGCCAGAACCCTTCTGTTGACGGGCTGGGACAGCTCTCCGCCAGAACCCTCTACTCTAGCTACTAGAGCTGTTGATGGGCTGGGACAGCTCTCCGCCAGAACCCCTCTACTCTACTATAGCTACTAGAGCTGTTGACGGGCTGGGACAGCTCTCCGCCCAGAACCCCTCTACTCTACTATAGCTACTAGAGCTCCTGATGGGCTGGGACAGCTCTCAGCCAGAACCCCTCTACTCTACTATAGGTCCTAGAGCTGTTGACTCAGCTGGGACAGCTCTCCTCCAGAACCTCCCTCTACTCTACTATAGCTACTAGAGCTGTTGACGGGCTGGGACAGCTCTCCGCCAGAACCCCTCTACTCTACTATAGCTACTAGAGCTGTTGAGGGCTGGGACAGCTCTCCGCCAGAACCCTTCTGTTGACGGGCTGGGACAGCTCTCAGCCAGAACCCCTCTACTCTACTATAGCTACTAGAGCTGTTGACCCTGGGACAGCTCTCCGCCAGAACCCCTCTGTTGAGGGCCTGGGACAGCTCTCCGCCAGAACCCCTGTTGCGGGCTGGGACAGCTCTCCGCCAGAACCCCTCTACTCTACTATAGCTACTAGAGCTGCTGTGACGGGCCCACAGCTCTCCGCCAGAACCCCTCTACTCTACTATAGCTACTAGAGCTGTTGATGGGCTGGGACAGCTCTCCTCCAGAACCCCTCTACTCTACTATAGTTACTAGAGCTGTTGACGGGCTGGGACAGCTCTCCTCCAGAACCCCTCTACTCTACTATAGCTACTAGAGCTGTTGACGGGCTGGGACAGCTCTCCGCCAGAACCCTTCTGTTGACGGGCTGGGACAGCTCTCCGCCAGAACCCCTCTACTCTACTATAGCTACTAGAGCTGTTGACGGGCTGGGACAGCTCTCCGCCAGAACCCCTCTACTCTACTATAGCTACTAGAGCTGTTGACGGGCTGGGACAGCTCTCCGCCAGAACCCTTCTGTTGACGGGCTGGGACAGCTCTCCGCCAGAACCCTTCTGTTGATGGGCTGGGACAGCTCTCCGCCAGAACCCTTCTGTTGATGGGCTGGGACAGCTCTCCGCCAGAACCCTTCAGTTGACGGGCTGGGACAGCTCTCCGCCAGAACCCTTCTGTTGACGGGCTGGGACAGCTCTCCGCCAGAACCCCTCTACTCTACTATAGCTACTAGAGCTGTTGATGGGCTGGGACAGCTCTCCGCCAGAACCCCTCTACTCTACTATAGCTACTAGAGCTGTTGACGGGCTGGGACAGCTCTCCTCCAGAACCCTTCTGTTGACGGGCTGGGACAGCTCTCCGCCAGAACCCCTCTACTCTACTATAGCTACTAGAGCTGTTGACGGCTGGGACAGCTCTCCGCCAGAACCCCTCTACTCTACTATAGCTACTAGAGCTGTTGACGGGCTGGGACAGCTCTCCGCCAGAACCCCTCTACTCTACTATAGCTACTAGAGCTGTTGACGGGCTGGGACAGCTCTCCGCCAGAACCCTTCTGTTGACGGGTCTGGGACAGCTCTCCGCCAGAACCCCTCTACTCTACTATAGCTACTAGAGCTGTTGGGGCTGGGACGGGCTGGACAGCTCTCCACCAGAACCCCTCTACTCTACTATAGCTACTAGAGCTGTTGATGGGCTGGGACAGCTCTCCGCCAGAACCCCTCTACTCTACTATAGTTACTAGAGCTGTTGACGGGCTGGGACAGCTCTCCGCCAGAACCCCTCTACTCTACTATAGCTACTAGAGCTGTTGACGGGCTGGGATAGCTCTCCGCCAGAACCCCTCTACTCAACTATAGCTACTAGAGCTGTTGACGGGCTGGGACAGCTCTCCGCCAGAACCCTTCTGTTGAGGGGCTGGGACAGCTCTCCGCCAGAACCCCTCTACTCTACTATAGCTACTAGAGCTGTTAACGGGCTGGGACAGCTCTCCGCCAGAACCCCTCTACTCTACTATAGCTACTAGAGATGTTGACGGGCTGGGACAGCTCTCCGCCAGAACCCCTCTACTCTACTATAGCTACTAGAGCTGTTGACGGGCTGGGACAGCTCTCCTCCAGAACCCCTCTACTCTACTATAGCTACTAGAGCTGTTAACGGGCTGGGACAGCTCTCCGCCAGAACCCCTCTACTCTACTATAGCTACTAGAGCTGTTGACGGGCTGGGACAGCTCTCCGCCAGAACCCTTCTGTTGACGGGCTGGGACAGCTCTCCGCCAGAACCCTTCTGTTGACGGGCTGGGACAGCTCTCCGCCAGAACCCTTCTGTTGACGGGCTGGGACAGCTCTCCGCCAGAACCCTTCTGTTGACGGGCTGGGACAGCTCTCCGCCAGAACCCCTCTACTCTACTATAGCTACTAGAGCTGTTGACGGGCTGGGACAGCTCTCCGCCAGAACCCCTCTACTCTACTATAGTTACTAGAGCTGTTGACGGGCTGGGACAGCTCTCCGCCAGAACCCCCTCTACTCTACTATAGCTACTAGAGCTGTTGACGGGCTGGGACAGCTCTCCGCCAGAACCCCTCTACTCTACTATAGTTACTAGAGCTGTTGACGGGCTGGGACAGCTCTCCGCCAGAACCCCTCTACTCTACTATAGCTACTAGAGCTGTTGACGGGCTGGGACAGCTCTCCGCCAGAACCCTTCTGTTGACGGGCTGGGACAGCTCTCCGCCAGAACCCCTCTACTCTACTATAGCTACTAGAGCTGTTGATGGGCTGGGACAGCTCTCCGCCAGAACCCCTCTACTCTACTATAGTTACTAGAGCTGTTTGACGGGCTGGGACAGCTCTCCGCCAGAACCCCTCTACTCTACTATAGCTACTAGAGCTGTTGACGGGCTGGGACAGCTCTCCGCCAGAACCCTTCTGTTGACGGGCTGGGACAGCTCTCCGCCAGAACCCTTCTACTCTACTATAGCTACTAGAGCTGTTGACGGGCTGGGACAGCTCTCCACCAGAACCCCTCTACTCTACTATAGCTACTAGAGCTGTTGACGGGCTGGGACAGCTCTCCGCCAGAACCCCTCTACTCTACTATAGCTACTAGAGCTGTTGACGGGCTGGGACAGCTCTCCGCCAGAACCCTTCTGTTGACGGACTGGGACAGCTCTCCGCCAGAACCCCTCTACTCTACTATAGCTACTAGAGCTGTTGACGGGCTGGGACAGCTCTCCGCCAGAACCCCTCTACTCTACTATAGCTACTAGAGCTGTTGACGGGCTGGGACAGCTCTCCGCCAGAACCCCTCTACTCTACCATAGCTACTAGAGCTGTTGACGGGCTGGGACAGCTCTCCGCCAGAACCCTTCTGTTGAGGGGCTGGGACAGCGCTCCGCCAGAACCCCTCTACTCTACCATAGCTACTAGAGCTGTTGACGGGCTGGGACAGCTCTCCGCCAGAACCCTTCTGTTGAGGGGCTGGGACAGCTCTCCGCCAGAACCCTTCTGTTGAGGGGCTGGGACAGCGCTCCGCCAGAACCCTTCTACTCCAAGCTGGTATTTCCGGCTCCACATAGCATCACTTCTACCAGACCATTTACGCTCCCCTACCTACCCACAGCACAGCAGCCTCTGGTTCCTTTGTGACGGCTTTATAATGAGAACTGTGGTAAGACAGTGAGAGTGTATAGCCGTTAGCCATTCTCCTGTAGCCGTTGGCCATTCTCCTGTAGCCGTTAGCCATTCTCCTGTAGCCGTTAGCCATCCTCCTGTAGCCGTTAGCCATTCTCCTGTAGCCGTTAGCCATTCTCCTGTAGCCGTTAGCCATTCTCCTGTAGCCGTTAGCCATCCTCCTGTAGCCGTTAGCCATTCTCCTGTAGCCGTTAGCCATTCTCCTGTAGCCGTTAGCCATTCTCCTGTAGCCATTAGCCATTCTCCTGTAGCCGTTAGCCATTCTCCTGTAGCCGTTAGCCATTCTCCTGTAGCCGTTAGCCTTTCTCCTGTAGCCGTTAGCCATTCTCCTGTAGCCGTTAGCCATCCTCCTGTAGCCGTTAGCCATTCTCCTGTAGCCGTTAGCCATTCTCCTGTAGCTTCATATGCTTTATCAGAATGAACAATGATTCATGACTTCATCCTTATTACAGCGGTGAACCTTTTTATTAATGATTATAATCAGAGTGACCGCAGAGGGCTCTGTTTTCTTCCCGACGAGCTACCAGACCTTGGATAAAACACACTGCAGAATGTAGTGGCTGGTAATGGAAGGAAAATCACCAACCCCTGGAGAAATTGAAAATACTTTGTGGGTTCTTTTGTATATTTTAGTCATTTCACGTGTTTTTGCTTTTAATTCTTTTGAATTCTCCCAGGGGACTTATCAAGGTTCAGACAGGTTCCTATAGAGTCTCCATTTCAGCCGTAGGAGGGGTGGATGTTTAGCTGGCTCTCTGTCTGGCTGGCTGCTGGTCAGCTGTGTGGAGGAGTTGACATTGATCAACTCTGTCTTGGTGTGGAGCTCAGCCTTGTTTCCTGGTCCACTCCATCTCCCTCCATGCTGGATGGAACACACACTGTCTTTGTTGTACCTCAGACAGGGACATCAACCTAATGCAAGCGGGTCCCATTACT